>VZRR01007504.1:235821-301448 GCA_013398015.1 Oreocharis arfaki | reverse complement strand
CCCCCCCCGGCCGGGCCACGGCGGCCCCATCACGCGTGCGCACCGAGCCCCCCGCCCCGGGCGCGCTGTGCCGCGGGCCGTGAGATGCGCAGCCGCACTGCGCTCCGCACACACGCACGCACGCGCACACACACACACACACGCACGCGCGCACACACACACACACCCCAGGGAGGCCCCGCGCGCGCAGCCGCGGAGCGGCCGCGCCTCCCGACCGCCCCAAGCCGGGCGCTCATTGGTCGGGGAGCGCTAGGGAGGCGTAGCCACGGCGCGGAGACACAGAGGACGGTGCGCGCGAAAGAGCGGGGGCGCGCGCGGGTTGTGTGTGTGTGTGTGTGTGTGTTGGAGAAGGGGGCCGCGCATGTGCACGGTGCACGTGGCCGCGCGTCCTCGGTATGGGGGCGCGCGCGACGCTCCGTGAGTTCCCCCCCATCCGTCCCGTCCCCTCCCCTCACGGCCCGTGGAGGCACCTACCCCTCGGTGCGGGCGGGGACAGGACCCATCCCCTCCCCTGACCGGGGGAGATCGAGGGGCAGGAATGGATTTCGGGACCACCGATCCCCAAATGGTCGTCAGAAGGCTGCGGTCCCGCTGCCTCAGGCGTTCCTCCGGGACTAGCCTCAGCGCTTCCCGTGCTGGAGGTGAGGTCGCGTTTCCAGCCTGCCATGCTCTGGGGATGTGGCATCCACATTTCCCTGCGCTGCCTACCTTACGTGGGACGTGGCACAAAGCAATCATGGAATCACCAAGGTTGGAAGAGACTTTTAAGAACATCATGTCCAATGTCCACCCAGCACTGCCACTGTAACCTCCAAACCATTAAAGCACGTCACCCAGTGCCAGATCCAGACACCTCCTGAACACTTCCAGGGATGGCGACTCCACCTGTTCCAATGCATGGCCCCCCTAGCAGGGAAAAATCTATCTCAATATCTTGTCAGAATCTCCCGTCTCAGCTTAAGGCCATTTCCTCTTGTCCTCTCACTGCAGGCAAGGCAGAAGAGGCCCCCCACCTCACTGCAACCTCCTTTCAGGTGGTTGTGGAGAGCAATGAGGTACCCCCTGAGCCTCCTCTAGACTAAACAAACCCATATAAATAACTTGGGACATTCTGTGTTGAGGGCACAGAGCCCTGTCAGTCACATCCAGCTCAGTTACTGGGGAGCTCGACTCCAGAAGGTCACAGAGCTGCCTGCCAGCACACCTGCCACTGCACCGAGAGCAGGCAGACTTTAAATAACCCTTTTTGTCCCTTTCCTGTCCACTTGTCGTGGAAGAGCTCAGTGCAGCTCCACAGCTACAGCTTGCCCGCGTTTGCTCTTAAAGGAATAGCCGAGTCACCCTTTTCTATCAAAAGCAGCAGTATATCATTCACAGATGAGTGTTAGGATACGGATCAGGCTAAGGAACAAGTACAGCTTTGATGAAGTAGGAATTTGCTGTTGGTATTCGCTTCCCAGTCATACAACATAAGCATATTCTTCCTGCTCGTTTCCTGTTTTGCCTCTTCAAGTTGTTCTTCTACTGGACCTACTCAATGAGGCCTGGATTAGTTCCTGCCTCCTCAGAAGTCTTGACTATACTTTTTTGGATCCTGCTCCCACCTGTTGCTTCCAAATCCCAATTGTTTTTTCTTTTGTATTCCCAGCTGTCACTTCCCACCAGCTATGTCCTCGCTTCCACTGCCACCCACAATGGCTGCCGCATGTGCAGGGTTTCTATTGGGTTTCCCTGTGCAAACAGCAGGAGAGAGGAGCTGCCATCCATCCCTTGCTTCTCTAGTTTCACATAAAGCAATTGTAACCGCTAGGCATAAAAGGTAAGCAAAGCATCACAACTTTATAAATGCAAGATTATTAAATCCTTCCCAAGGGGAGAGATGTCTCAAGGCCTTCCTGAAGCCCATCACAGCTAAATAATTCTTCTCATATTCTGTCTGCATCTCTCAAGATTGATTAATATGGATATCTTCCATTTCAGACAAGGTAAACTCACGTGTGTAGCTTGGTTTTCTTCCTTCTGTTTTGTTTGGGTCTCTTGAATATGCAGTTGTATCTGCCTGGGTTTTTTTCCTATTTTCTCACCTGTACTTAACTATATTGTCTTTCTCTAAATTAGTCTTTGAAGGTCTATAATTTGAAATACAGGTGGCAAGTTTGAAAGCTTCTTCCAAGCAGTGACAAGTGGCACCTGTCTGTTCCCTACTAGAACCCCTTGTTTAGTCTATAAGTTACCAGGTATTCCTGAAGTACATGATTATGGTGATACATGGATGTATCTAAAACCAAGTAATCATTAATTTTAACTGCCCTACTGTTAAAAACATTTCCACGATCTGTTTTTACTACCCTAAAACTAGCTATTATCAACAAAAAGGGTATATTGATTATATATAAATATTAAAAAGAATATAAATACGTGTAAATATTAAAAGAATTACTCTAATATCCCTGAGATAGTATCAAAAGAACCCCCAAAAACTTAGAGGGTTTATTGATAAATATTCAGTTACCTCCCTTCACATCTTTCTAATGTTTTCATGACCTATAACTAACCTCTAAGGCAGTTTAAGTACTTGAATAACTGTTGAGGGGCTAAATGTATAGTTATAACTGCACATTTTCCTCAAGAATTGACTAAACAGAGCTTCTTTGTAAAGGAAATCTCATCTTTGCTCCTTGAAGTTAAAGTTCAGATCTCCCGTATTTCTTTCCTTGGTTAGCTATGTTACTACAAGACACAGACATAATTGGTAATCATGCTTACTTTCTGGAATGTCAAGTCAGCTGTAAATTTTAAACTCAAACCCCCAATTTGGCAAATGAAATCAGAAAATGTGCTAAATCCTCTTCAATATAATGCAGTGATGTGTGAAAAAAAGAAGAGTACATCTTGCCCGAAGTATTTCTGCAAGGCAAAATGGGCATACATACAATCATGCAAGTTAATGTAATTAATAGCAACTCATGGTTTCACAGCCTTCTATCCCAAAGAATAGGAAATTATTGTAGAGAAATACAAAACAAGGATCATTTTCCCATTGCTGAAATACAACCATTTGCTTAACAATTGTACATCTATGCTGGGAACCTGATTTCCTACAGAGAACTTGCAGGCTTGGGCTCTGTATTAAGAACAAAGATTCCCCCTTGGAGTGCAAGACAAATTTTTAGAGTATATGAAAGCTTTCAAGTTACTGAGTACACCAGTGAGTTGAAGGCACTTTTCAATAACACACAAGCTTGTACTCGATAGCAAAGCCTGACTGGCACATCAGGGCTTGCTGGGAGGCACAGGCAGAGACAAGGGGCTGGTTTGCTGTGTCTGATCAGTCTGACAGCCCCCAGGAACCACTGAGCCTCCCCAGCACTACACACACAGTTTGGCACATACATTACCCAGTCAAATACCAGCTCCAAGTGTTTATTCATCTCCACTAGTCACAGAGCTTCCCAGTCAAGAACTCATGTTAGAACTGAAGGGTGAGATAATGACAGAAGAATCTTCCACATGTCCTCACAGTTGCTGCAATTTAAACCTTCGGATGAAAATATTTCGGGGCTGATAATTGCCTTGAAGCAATTCAGTTACACAGACAACAGGCAGTGACTAACAGTGTGTCACTGAATAAATCCAGTGATCCTATTTGTATTATTTTTTATTTTTTATTAAATTTCCATTAGACATAGTTGCTAAACCTGACTTTTATTTTTTCCTACACCAACATCTTTAACTTACCAGAGCACCTGCTTCTAATCCATGAAGAGATGTATGGTCACATAACACCTGTGCTTGTTCCCAGATACTAGAGACAAAGAGGCAGTCAAAATACTCTTTAAAATACTAAATTGAAAGTCAGTGAAACCTTAGACACTTCTGAACATGAGGCATAAGCTTTTCAGACATGGTGAGGACTAGATAAAACTATACTTTGTGCTTCTGCAAGGAGATATACAGAAGATCTTCTCCATCTTCTCCACTCATAGGGAAATTAAAAGGGAGACTACATTTCTACAGAGTCAATTTATAAATGTTTGCTTTCCAGGATTTTTACTCTGGCCAATTCTTAAAGCTCTTATTTATTATCTCCTCAGTCCTACAGCTGGAAAACTCTTGCTGAATCCTAGGCAAAGCTGAATATCACTTCTAGATTTGGTCCCTTAGGAATAGCACCAGAGGCAAAAATTTTACACTCTGTATATTTCATCCATTGTCTTGTTACCAAGTAGCAGCAGTTTTTGTGGGAATCACTAAAAACTTCCCTTTTTATGTAGAGCACTATTGATATTTGAACTCTCAGGGGGAGTAACCTCTGTCTCTATCCAAAAAGTGTCAGATAAAAATTAACACACACAACATTGCTCAGCAAAGAACGAGTACATTAATTACAATTCACTAGTTTGAAGTTGCATTACTCAAACATTTATGGTGTGTATTGAGTTCCGTGTAGGAGTATGGCGACAGGAAAGGTGAGACAAAAGACAGGAAAACATGTAGGAATCTGTCATATACAGTTTTTGCTATAATAATACATTGTGCACGTTATTCTTTTCATCTGAGAATGTCAAAGCTCCTTTAAAAAATCTGGTTAAAAGTAAAAAGCTCTGTGAGGAAAGTAATTCTTTTACTGGTAGGTGAACTGAATGCCAGAGTTATTCAGAGTTACTGCTCATTAGAGCCGGAGATGGAATTCAGGAATAGAACTGGTCTCCAGCTTCAGCTACATAAAATGCTGCACGAGTTGCCAACAATGATCTGTGAGTGGAATTTGGTTAATTGTATCAGTGTGTAGGAACAGTTATTTTTTTTTGGTATTACAATAGCTCTGAGAGTCCTGCAACTGTAATCTCTGTGTACAAGGTTCTACCTGCACACACAGCAAAGAGTGGCTCTGGCTTGGAAGAATGTAAAGTCTTTCAAGACATAGTTTGACAAACTATATTTTGGTAGAAGTTCCTACTTATGCATTCCCCACCACGTATTCCTCCCCTCTTCCCCTTTACACTGTTCCTGCATTGTGCCACTGATTTTTTTTGTGTGTGTGTTTAGCTCCATGTTAAATTGAATCTGAATCTGTTTTCAATTAGAAATAGTCCCCACAACCCCTTTTTTTAAACTCAGACTAGTACTCTGATCTGGTTCCCTGGTTAAGATGCAGGGACAATGTCACAAGAGAGACCCATGAAGGCAGGAATGAAAGAATGAGGAACACATTGCACAAGTTTCACTTAGCAAAGGTGTTTGTCAAACTGTGCCCTTAACTGAGCCCAACCACGACAAGGTTCTAACTGCAACTGGTGTAAAAAACCAGCAGTTTGTTTTTTGTAAGTTTTTTAAATTTACACAAACAAGTGGAATATATCAGTAAACAAAAGAGCAGCTCTGCCACCTCAGGTGATAACGGTAAAAACTTTCAAAGGAGAATTTGAGGTCATTGACAAAATATCTTCCTTTCCCCTTTGGAGTCAAAACTAATGTCTCTCAGAAACACTCAAAGGAAATAACCTTTAGACTCCATGTTTGTTTTTGCAGTGGTATGATTGGAAAATAATTTCATCTGCCTGTGTAAAGGGGGGCTGGGGTGGTATAAAACAAAGTAGAAACCATTTCCCTCCCACCACAGCTGTACATCTATTATCTGACTCACCACTTCTGGGACTCCTTCTGGCAGCTCTGGTTTTATTGCACTGAAAATTCAAGCCTGTGAAAATATTCCCTATCTTCAGGTTACTTTGTTCACTGCTTTGTTCAGGTCAGTATTCCTTCCTTTAGGGGTCTGGAACTCAACATTCAGCAAGGGCTGGATGTTGCTGTTCTTAAGCCTTGTGAGAAGGACCAGCTCAGTGGAAGGAAGGGGGGAGGGAAAGGAAAGGGGAGGAGAGTCCATATCTGAAGAGAGACTCCAGACTAGAGAAATTTTACTGATCCATTCAGTTTCCAGCGGGGTCTCCTTCAAGGACTTTTACTGAGCTCCAAAGGCCCCTGCAATTCACAGCGGCATTTACATGCAACGTTTCTCTCTGGGAGCTAAGGTATAACTGTACTCCTGGATAATAATCACAAAGAACACCACCAGACTCCCATTGAAATGTCAACCAGGCACTACTGTTGTAGAGAGTAACAAAGAGATGGTAATATAATTAATTATGAAGCCTCAGTACCCTCATTAACACATCTTTAGATCTTTGAAAATCAGCTGTATAAAGTGACTGTCAGAGTTAATTCCTTATAAATTGCCTCCTGTCACATCCCAGCACTGCAGCAAGTTCTCTCAGGCCTTGATGCTAAGAAATCTGGGGGTTTTTTTAAGTTCTGATGCAGTTTTATTGGTGTTATTAAAGGTGTAAGCTGTTGCATAAGCAGTTTGTCAGGCTAGAGTAGAGAAAAATAAAAATGCCTTTAGTCAGCCCAGTTTACACAGTTGGTGGCATAAATAGGAAAAGTTTCAGTCAATTAAATGGAAAACTAAGGACAAAAGAAAAATCAGGAATAAAAGGTGTCACATAATTTGGCATTAAAATGTTTCCGGATCTTTTTTTAAATGAGGATTGCAGCCAGTTTATAGCTTTCCCTCCTACTGCTGCCTTTACAACAGCATTCCAGCTCCAGGCCTCATTCTAGAGCATCCTCCTTCCCCTCTACTCCCTCTCACAAATATATATTTCAATAGGCTTAAGCTACATGGACTTCCAAAAACAGCATGTAAGTGGTGCAATTGTCTTTTACACTTCTCCAGAGAGCCACATTCATGCTGCTTAAGCCCTGTTTTGTCATGTTTTCCCTCTTTTTTTTTTTCAAGTTGGACTGGGATCGGTACTTGTGTTGGGAACCCTACGTATATACTGAAGAAAGAAGGTACAGAAACGGGCTGTATGGGTGGTTCATTCTGTTATTTCTCAGTACCAGACTGTCACTGTGCTACAAGATAAAGGGAGGCGATAAAAAGAAAGTGATCATTACAAATCACTTGGCATTTTCTGCAAGAAGTTAAAACACTCACACTGACATACCCAATTTGTCTATTCTGCTTCCCTTCATCTTCTATGTGCTTTTGAGAAGGTGATAATCTTTCTGCAGTGCATAATTCTGTAAAGTTATCTCTGTGTGCTTGTATAATATGTTCCAGGATTCTTTGTAATCCCTGTTATACTTGGGATAAAACCAATCAAATGAGATATTTTTATTTGCCATTTAAGAAGTGTCTTTCACAGTAAGTGCTTTTGCTGGTCTAACTAACCTGGCAATATTCAAACTGTCTAAATGGAGGTAAAATTTATATCAGTAAAAGGAGTCCTTGCAAGTCTTTCCCGATGCATTAACTAACACGATAGGAATGTTATTTTGTTCTCAACCTTTAAACTACATATCCATACCCCAGTAAAACTAAGATGTATTTATTGAACATTCAGTGTTCATAGAAATAATGTCTAAGAAATCAAAGTGGCATGCTTGAAATTAAATAAATACATAGATTTCTGAAGAGCAATCCAGAGCTATCATGCAAATTCTGCTTGCTTGCTTTACATGAACACAAATCTGATGGCACCAAGTGGAATGTAACGACTTATTTCTGAATGTCCTTTTTTGAAACCACACTTTTACAAAGGAGAGCCAGTTCTGTTTAGAGGATTAATATCTGTCCTCATTGCTTTCTGAGACAGCCACTGGCTTTAGACATAGCAGTTGAAATTCCAACAACTGTTTGAGATACTACAGACACAGTACGAGTTGATAAAGTGATGTACAGAACAGATAACTAATTTTTAGTCATGCATGGTTACTGAATATGGGATTAATTTAAGGGATCTCTGTTTTCTTTTATGCTGTCAGCACTGCAAAGGGTCAGGTACCTTTGAGAAGTGGCACAACAGATTGTACCTTTATTTCTGAGATGAGATGCTGGATGTGCTGCTATGAACTCAGCAGGAACTAGAGGCTGCCGAGACCAAAAGGAAAGAGACACTGCCAATCACCTTGTTGACAGCAGCAATCCTCTGCCCAAGGCAGAGACTCCCAGCTGCCACCAAGTTCATAGCACCGTGACAGCCAGGATTCAAGATCCTGAGCCTTTCACAGATGCCTCTTTGGACAATCCATGTCACTCGGCCCCGTGCCAACTCTGCTTGCCATTCCAACTCTGCCAGCACTGCCTTTGTGCCCCTGTGGTGGTAACTTGCTGCCACCTGCCACAGAGCTTCCCCCCTGCTCCTTCCTGGTCTGGTTACACTTGACTAAAATATTTGTCTTATTATTAATCATGAAGGAATGAATAGGGGATAAATAATACCCGTACAGGGCAAGAAACCACACCTGTATTTATAAGGAACCCCGACCAATTCTGCAAAGCACAGTAGATCATTATTTCAATGGAGATGGATTCTTTTGATAATGTATCATGTCTTTTGGTTTAACAGGACTTCAGAAGCGAGCTGACGTTTTATGCTGAGATGGAAAAATAGGTTTTCAGAGCAAAAAGGGCACGGCCTTTGCAGGGACATGTGGGAGGGGGACCAGGGAAAAGGAGGTAACAAATTAGAGAAAATGCATGAGCCTGTTACAGATGGCACTGGAAAAGAAATAGCTGGGGGATTCAAACAGCTGTAGGTAACACACAGAGTCCACACGAGGACCTGAGCCCTCATCTGAGCACCTGGTGGGGTACATGGACGCGGGTTCAACACTGACAGTTGTGGGGACCTCACGTCCCTCAAGGTTTGGTGAATTTTAAAATCGTGAACTTTTAACAAAAAAGAAACATGGGAGTAACTGATCAGATATTGTCCACACCCAAATAACAAGCACAAAATGTCAGCATAAAGCCAGTTCAAACTCCAGTTTACATCCTTTGGTTAATGCAAAGGCAATAGTTCAGTACCCAGACCTCAGCCAGGCCACATCTGTCACCCTGGGCTGTTCAGCAGTGCACAGGTGGGAAGGGAACAATTAGGGAACAAAATTAGGTCTTGCTGGTTATACAAGCTGGAGAAAGTAGGTTCTGGAGTGACAATTCTTTGAAGCAAACCCTTACTATTGGTTAAAGAGTTTTGTTGGTTGGCTGTGGTTTGCTTTTAATAAACGAGAACACATAAGTTCTGTTCCTCTGAACAGTCATCAGTCGCCAAAGGCAATGCCTTCGATCCCCTGTCAAGCCACTCCCTGCCAGCCTAAGTCCAAGAACTCCTTCTCGTGGCCGGATTGATCTGTGCATGTTGTTTTATTCATCTTTACGTGCGTCTGTTTGGGGTGGAAGGAATGGAGGGGAAGGTGTAAAAGGAGAAGGCTCAGTTACCTCTCTCCATTTTCGAGTACAATCTGCTGTTTCGCCTGTCTGGAGCCTCAAGAGAACTGAATAGTTGCATTTATCACAAATCGAGGGCAGCGACTGCACCCACTAGCGGGGGAATTTTTGCTGAGATAAAGCTCGGAGTATTTCTTTTGCTCAGGTCACAGCGATCACACGCTAGCATGCAGCTTCTTGTTATGGCTCAGTCTTTTTTCTGATGCTTTCCCCCTCGCTTTTGTTTTCGTTTTCTCTTTACCTCAACCTTCTCTTGTTGTTTTCTGATGCTGATTTGCTCCATTATCTGAAAGTTAAAACTTCCTACACTTTGTCTCATGAAACAGGAAAAAGCACAGATCAGCACTGTAAAAGCAGCCACTTTAGAGAGACTGGGTAGCCTCAGGCAAGTAATAGCCCTCTCCCACTTATCCCCGATTTTGCCTTATTTCTGATGTGTTACTATGTGAAGACAAAAACATCCATATATCTGATACTGCCAGGCCAGAAAAAAAAAAGCAACGTAACATTTCTTGAAATACCTTTGATATACTGAAACCCCAGCAAATCAGAGAAATCGGAATAAAGGATCAAAGTGCTTTTGGTAACTGCTCTAAGTGCAGTTACTTAGAACAGTCCTTGTCTGGAGCTGTTTGCTCCTTTCTCATCCTCGGGGAAGAAAAAGCCCAGACATGCACCACGATACAGGGAACGTGTTCTACATTTGCAGTAACTTTGCAAACTACTCACTAAAAAAAAATGATTTATTTTGGTCTGTTTCACATACTTAAATTCCAGTTTTCTTATCTCTTTGCCATCTCAAAAAAACCCCAAACTTTTCTCCTTAAGTTCCCCTGACAAGTTATTTAAAGTTTTTAAATTGCAGTTTGTGCTTAGTATTTTTATGGTTATGCAGCCTGTATATTAATTCACACTCATAATATTTACTCCTCTACTGAAGAGTAATATGCCTTGGCAGTTCTAATCATACCAATTAAAGATAATTTAATGATGACTGAAGATGATCTATTTATAGAGGATAAATCTTAAATATGAAGACCTTCTTAAGAAAACCCCTCTGCTATTGGGTTCAAATATTTAGTATCAGTTTTTCAACACGAGAAACTGCCCCATGCAGTGACCCAAAGCAAGGAGCCTGTCTGCAGGAGAAGCAGGCTGGGAAAGTCCTCAGAGTTACATCCAGACAGTCTCCGACTGCTATTGCTTGCACTTCCTCATGAACCAGCTGCTGCTGGAGATGCCAGATTTGAACTTTAGAAATTCAGATTAACTCCTATGCTAATCAGAGAGAGATGACAGGACTAAAAGGGCCATCAGCCCAGCCCAAGAGTGTTTATGCTTTTATGTTCTTGGCTCTTCTATGGGGTATCATGATGGTCCCACACCAGCCAGGGGAAGAATCACAACAAAAACCCAGCCAGGATTTGAAATTCTGGAGGATTCAGTTCCATTGAGACTTTTTGCTTTTGAAGGAGGTGCTACTGAACCTCTTTCTGCTCCAATTTCACTGTCTGTAAAAAAATATCTATAAGAGTTCTTTAACAGGCGTTTTAGGGACTCTTTTATTTCACTATTAATTGTGTAGTACTTTAAATTCCTCAGAAGAACCATTGCACTCAGCTCTGATATAGATGGACTCACATGTGCTCAAGATGTGAAAGCACTACGACCGTTCTGTTGAGCTCCTACTCTTTATCCTGTAATCTTGATTCCTACACACAGGCCAGACTCTTTCCCAGCAACAGCCAGAATAACTCCACTTAAGTTGGTGCATCTGTGCCTGCTTATGCAAGCACTAAATTTAGCCTGTACATTCATCATCAAGTTGTTCCAATGAGATAGTTAGAAAAAATCTCCAAGCAGAATCGTACCTGTTCGGAATAATCACTTAAGCTGCAACACCAGTCCCTGTCCCTGTGGACGGGAACAGCACAGGTTCTCCAGGTACAGGGGCTGTTACCAGGGTCCAGGGTGACTCCCGGAGAGCTGCTCCGCGGGCGTGCAGCCAACTCGGTCACACAGTAATTCACCCTCGGCACAAATTACCATAATTCCCCCATCAAAACCAACGAAGGTAGAGAGCAAAGCAACGAGCCAGAGCACACCCCGGGCACTAAGTGTGCATTGAGCCGGCCCCCGGCCTCATTCCCCGGGCAAACACACGGTGATAGCGAACTAGAGCTTCCCTCCCAAGGCGGCCCAATCCCCCCCCGCCACCGCGCTCGGCTTTGTCGCCACCTCCCCCGCCGCCATCTTAACTCCTGGCAGCCCCGCGCCCTTCCCCTGTGCTGCCACTCGTGCCCCCGGCGGCGCGGCGGGACCAGCCGGGCCCCAGCGCAGGTACGGCGGGAGCGACCGCAGGGGAAGAAGAAGCCTCTGCCGGACCCACGGCTCTAACAAAGGCGCCGAGATAGCCCGTACCCCTCTCCCACAGAGAGCCACCACCCGCCCAGCACAGCCCCTCCATGCCCTTCCCCAACATGGCCCCGCCCAGATCAGTTTACCGCTCGTAGGCCGGCGGGCTCGTCGCTCCGGTGACGCCATCGTGCAGGGCCGGTTTCCACGGGAACCAGAGGCGCGGGCGGTGGGAGCGCGACGGGCTGCGATCGCGGGGAGTGACTCACGATCCCCCCAGGGATCGCCCGGCCCTCTCCGGTCCCGGCATGTTCACGGACAGGACGGAACCGGGTGCCGACGTGCAGTCGCTGTGGAGGAGCTCCCGGAGCGCGCGCTGCGAGGTGGTGAGAGACCCCCGGGACGGTCCGGCTCCGTGCCCGGTACCACCGGGCCGGGCAGGGGGCTGCTGTCAGGGCTGCTCCTTTCCCGGACCTTCTGTGATCGTGCCTCGACTTTGCCCCTCCATGTTCGTCAGTGACCCCCCTCAGGTCCCGCGGCTCCAGCGCGGCCCGGGACCGAGATCTCCTGCTCAGGGAATTGTTGCCACCGACCGGGGCAGCGGAGCCGGTGTCTGCCCGCCGGCTCTGTCCCTTCAGCGTTTTGCTGATTTAGCCCCTGTGTGCGAATTGGCAAAGAACAGCCCGTGCGGCTGCCGCCCCGCAGTTTGAGAACTGATAATGCTGCGCTGTCACCGTGTGCGCTGCTCGCTTATTACTCTGGAGCTCGCTGCCTTCTTGCCTTCTCCCGTCCTTCCCATTCCATGCTGTAGAGCTCTGCCTGCCTGAATTTGACTGGCATTCGGGCATCTCTGCCTCAGATCAGATCATGGGAAAGTCACAAACGCATCACCAACACCTGGGCAAGTACGAAGGTACTCTGTGTTTAACCATGAACTAGAGTTGTGCAGAGAGGCTGGAATGCCTCAGTGAAACGGCAGGATGGGGAAGGTGCTTTGAATGCTTTGTGCAACACTTGTTTTTCTGCTTGGATTATAGACTGCCTGTCTTCTTTTACTAGAAAACTTGCCAGACTGGGAAAATTTCAACAGCAGAAGTTGCAGCACAGTCTCGTACAGCCCGAGATGCTGCGGTGCAGACAGAACAGAGCAAAGATGCTGTCCAAGACTTCCAGCAAGAAGTCCAAGTAGATTACACTGGGCTTCTGTCATTCCTTCAGAGAGTAGAGGATTCTGTTATCAAAGAGCTAAATAAAAACTGGAAAAGTCATGCCTTTGATGGCTTTGAAGTGAACTGGACAGATTACGATGAAACAGTAAGTGACAGAATTGAGGTCATTGTCCAAGCAGACTTGGTTGCAGTTACTCTGTTAGTTCTAGTCCTTACTGCTGTGATTGTTCTTGCCAGGTTCTAATAATTAAACATTACCAGCTGAGTTGCCTTGGGGGGTTTTTTTCAGCTTTCTCCTTGCTTGGTAAAACTGTTCTTCCTGCTGGGGACTGAGCTGTAGCAGCAGTGAGAGGAGGAAGCCTACAGTTGGAGTAGGCTTTTCTTCAGTCCCTTCTGAGTACCCCAGCCTAGCAGGGATCTAGGAACGGTTGCAGTCAGTGAGTTGGCAGCTCTTCCTGCTTAGATTATGTTTGTTTAGTGCATGGTGCTCAGGAATGGAAGCAATTTGTATCAGACGTGTTGGGACTGGCATTTTCAAGCTGTTACTTGTGGAGCTCAGCAAGTGCTAGACTCACACCTGGGGGCTGCTGTAAATTCTTAGGCACAGCCTTCCAGAGCTGCGCGCTCTCTGAGAGGTTGTGTTTGAGTGACAGTTGTGCTGTGGGTTTGTTTCCCAACAGGAATTCAACAACCTTTTCACATTTCTAGCACTGCTCAGCCTTTGTTCTCTGAATCCCTCCTACAAAGGAGTTCACATGAATTAACATTACAAGCAAGTTCTCCATCCCAGAAACTTCCCAGTTCCTTTGGACTGAAGAAAGCCCACACTGTAATCACACAATCACATCAGGAGTGGGCATAAATCTAATTTCTCTCTGTTCAGAGATTGTTGCTTCAATGCTTGTATTTGATCTCTTCCAGGTGTTGTGTTTGCATACGTTGTCATACCCAGAGGCTCAGGATCAAAACCTGCAGGTCACCAGTGTTTCATGGAATGCCACGGGATCTGTCGTTGCATGTTCCTATGGCCGGTGAGTATCCAGATGGAGCTGGGAGTGCAACAGAGGCTGATGTGATGTCTCAGGCTGACCTGAGGTCTAGATATGTTTGCCTTCTCTGCAGTAATAAACTGGCATATATATAGATACATATATATATATATATATGCACACACCCCTTATGCAATTTAAATAATTAATCTTCACAGTAACAAAATCTCAGCCAAGTCCTGAATTATATCTTTTATTTCTTCTAGCTTCCCCCCACCCTAAAAATGGATACATGATCTTACTGATTTGTTTCTAGGTAGATTCTGTTTGAAAAATGTAAAGAGCAGATGCATTTGCAAATATCTGTAGGTGAGGTATGGCAGAATGTGCTGTATCTTCACTGAGATCGTGACGTTTAATGTGGTCTCTGAGCACCCTGGATGAACTTGGCACCTGTTCACACATGTGCCTGGTGCCATAGACATGTAACAACACATGTTTAAGGATTTCTGAATCCTTAAACGGTTGCAAAAATCATTTTTCTAATCCACTAATGTCTGTAGCAGCCCCCCTTGTTCTTGGCCCTACTGCTGCTCTTATACTTTTTTTTTAATGCTCCCCTTTCCTTAGATTAAAAGCCCCAGCAAGAAGGGTATCCATGAGGGAATGTGTAGAGGAGAGTAAAACAGGGCAAACCTGTATGTTAGTTGCTCCTTCGGCTCTCCCAGTCTACAACAGTTTGCAGATGAGGATGTGGTTTCTGTGTCTGTGGGTACCCTCAGCAGAATTCCTTCCATGAGCTTTCCATATGCACCCTTTTGATTGTTCCCATTATTTGCATGGTGAGTAGGTCTTGGAATAGGGAAATTGTACCTGAAATTTACTGGCTTGCACTTTGTTGTAAGCACAGACGTGCCCTGGCAGATCCTGTATAAACCAGCCCACAGAGAAGTTCCATCCCCTCACGATTCCTTCATGAGGGGACACAAAGCAGCATATTGAGGTGGCCAGTGGGGTATCCCAGAGCTCTGCTGAACTGGGATCCTGTGTAACACACAAGGCAAAATGTAGCTTTTTGTTTTTTAGGTTGGACGATGGGGACTGGAGCACAGAAAAATCCTATGTTTGTATCTGGAACCTGGACAGAAGAGGGTTGAATCCACAGCACCCTGACCTGGTGGTGGATGTTCCCAGTTCTGTCATGTGCCTGGCCTTCCATCCCTCCCAGCCATCACTGATAGCTGGTGGGTTTTTCTTACCTCAGACCGTGCTTGAAACATACCCTTTTTTCCTGCAACCTGGATCCTTTGGTTTTTCTCTCTGAGTCCAGCCTCAGATTTCCTGTAAAAGGAACAGTGTTGCAGCTCCTCAAACTGATGAACCAACGCCCACCAACACAGATAAGTGCACTGTTGCATCTGAACTGGGACTTGCTGCCTCTTTAGTGATATCTGCCTTTTTATCATCTTCTCAGATATAGGTGACAGAAGGAAATCCAGCCCTGGCTGTAAGGGAATAATATACTTATTTCAGTAGGGCAATATTCTCTTATACCAGAACTGGCTGTGCCCTGCACAGAGCTGCCCAGCCTTTGAAGCTGGTGGGTCTGTTTTCACCGTTGCTCCATTTATGCATTTGTTCTGAGCTGTCAGACCTTAGATGTTTTATGTTCGTCCTTCAGGTGGCCTGTTCAGTGGGGAGTTGGTGGTGTGGGACACCAGCAGGACAGAAGACCCTGTGATCTGGAGGACAGGAATGACAGATGACACCCACACTGACCCAGTCTGTCAGGTAACAGAGAACATTGACAGCAGACAGGGCTGGGGCAGGTGAGAGTTGCCACTGCTCTGTGTCATCCCTTTGGTTCCCATCCACAGCCAGGCAGTTCACACACATTTCAACAGTTATATTCTTTTTTGGTTGGCTGTTTTCCCCCAAATCTAGCTCCTGAACAGACACCTAGCCTGTAAAAAATAACTTCTCACAGTCCAGGATGAATGAAGAGCAGACCCATTTCCAAACTGTAATCATTTATTAAGGGAGATGCAGCCAATGATACTCGGAGTGGTTTAAAAACACAAATGGCAAAGTGTCACTGATCCTTGGAAGCTTAAAGCCACATGCTTTAAGGGGATTTACAAGCATGTCATGCAGTCTGGCTTCCTAAGGATTTTGGGAATTAAGGATTTTGTCCTTCTGGGGCCTTGTGACTCTGGACAGTCTGTGTATGTTTCTCATCTGATAGTCAGGAAAATGCTGTTGTTTGGAGCTGGGTGGAAGTGCCATAAATGCCCATCCCAAAACTGAGGGCAGGTGAACCACAGAAACTGCAATTGAGATTCAGCCCTAAACACCTGGATGCATTTCTCTCTTTGCATCTTTGTCTGTGCCAGCTCCCAGCAGAAGCTGGTTTGGTACAAGGCTGGGGCCTGGCTCTGCTCCCGTGTCCGGGTAGATCCAGTCACCGCAGGCTGCATGGGCTGGGCAGTTGTGACAGTCACCGTTGTCCTGAGCTCATGGCATTTGGAACAGGTTAACTGGTTACCTGACACCAAGCACAGAAGCCACTCCCGGCTGTTAAGTGTGGCAACAGATGGTAAGATCCTCGTGTGGAGGGAGGAGCGGGATGGGCGGCTCGCCTTGGTCGAAGGATTTGCCATCGTGGCTCAGCAGATCCCTCGCAGCACTCAGCTGAAGAAGGTGAGTTTTGCAGCTCAAAGAGTGCTCTTTCCACAAAAACACTCTGAACCCTGGAGCCCAAGTGTCAGAGCTTGCCCTGCTCCCAGAAGGACCAGGAAAAGCCCCTTCTGAATATACTCACCCTTGATCCACAGCTCCTTTGCCATACAGAAATCATTCTTGGAAAACTGGCAACAGCTGAGGTTTTCCCATGCTCTAAAGAGAAGTTTCTGGGATGGAGAACTTGCTTGTAATGTTAATTCGTGTGAACCCTTTTGTAGGAGGGATTCAGAGATTAAAAGCTGAGCAGTGCTAGAAACACGGAGCTGTCACCAGCTGTGCTGTGAAGAGCCTGCTGGGTCCCCAGCAGGCCCTGGCCACGTGTGCCTCTCTCTGGAGCCCCAGCTGACACCAGCTCTGTCTCTCTTTCCCCAGATGGCCTGGAGAGAGGCAGCCGTGGGGGTGACTTCATTGTCCTTCTCACACTTCGATCCTGGTGTGTTTGTTGTGGGTGTGGAAGGCGGGTATTCCCTGAGGTGCTCCACTGCAGCCCAGACTCCAGCTCTCCCGCGGCCGGGTGGCTCCGTTCCCCTCAGGGCACCGGTGGAACTCGCCTTCTCCCCTCATGCT
This sequence comes from Oreocharis arfaki, assembly GCA_013398015.1. NCBI lineage: Eukaryota > Metazoa > Chordata > Aves > Passeriformes > Paramythiidae > Oreocharis > Oreocharis arfaki. The sequence continues at coordinate 284,328 of VZRR01007504.1, read as the reverse complement.
GGGCCCGTGTACTCCGTGAGCTGCTCGCCCTTCCACAGGCAAGTGCTGCATGTGGGACACTATCAATGGCAGGCTCTAAACACAGATTTTTCATATAGCCCCTGGGGGTGTGTACGAGTTCCAAAAAAGAGTCACCTGGCATTGGGAACTTCCCGTTGTAGGAGAAGCAACATCCGCTGGCTCTGGTGACGCTGCCTACTGGAATATACTGCATGTGGGCACATGAGCAACATTAGCACCTTCCTTAGATCATCCTGTTTGTTACAATTAAAACTCAGTTTAAAGCCAAGGAGATGAAAAAGTCATTCACTTGGGCAGATCACTAAGTGTCTTACTAAAGATTTTTCTGACATCAGAAAACTCACCAGTAGCTGCCAGAATTTAAATGAGAAGCTCCCATCTCTGCTAGCAATTCGCCCACCATCCGTGGAGGCCCCAAGCCCTGTTTCTGTGAAACATGCTGACAGCCCAGGTTTGCATTTAATTTGCATGAGACAAGCCCAGCTCGAACAATGCCCAGCTCTAGATCAGCAGTTCTCAGGCAGCCCTGGGCCACAACCCATCAGTGGTCAATACAAGCCCTCATTAAGCTTAATTGAGGGCAGTAACAAAGCTGCATCGCTTACAGCCCATAGCACAGCCTGGCAATTGCTGCTTTAGGAAACGCAGACCTTTACAAAGCAGGAATATTATCCAAGGTCATGCTCCTTGACTGATTTTTGTTCTTTATCGTTAGCAATAGAACAAAAAGACTTGTTTCTTGCTTTCTCCCTCCCCCAGGAACCTCTTTCTGAGCTGTGGGACCGACGGACAGGTTCACTTCCACTCCATGTTGCAGACACAGCCCCTCTTTGCTCTGCAGTTATCAAAGAAATACCTGTTCTGTGTATGCTGGTCTCCCGTTCGACCACTGGTTTTTGCAGCTGCGTCTGGGGAAGGCAAGTAACTGCAGGTGCCTCCTTTTGAGCATAATATTAAGAGTGTGCTGGGTATTAATTAGTCAAGTCAATTGTACTGATTAGCAGATCCCACAAGTACAGAGCCGTGGCCGTTGTCTGCACTGTGTAATTAGTACAAAGGAGTAATTTCTAACTTTAGCAAGACGACCCAGCACAGTTATTTTTCACTTTTGTTTAAATCTGTTGCCACAGTCATTCACAGGAATACAGCACAGCAAGATCACTGTGGCTAAATCTATTTCCAGCTTGTTTTTGTCATCTGCTTCCAGAACTAATGGTTTAAAATGAGAACTTTTTCCTTAGAAAATTGCCCAAACATTTTTGAGTTAAAGAATAGAGATTTCACAGAATTTGGCAAACTGGTTTCAGGTTTCTGACAGCAGAACAAATCTGTGCTGCCTGCAGTGATGTCAGCTGTCTGTCACAGCCTAGACACCCATCAGCAGGGGAACAGGTTAAAAATAACTCTCAGTCCTAGACTAAGCAGATACTCATCTGCTGTTAGATACGATGTCTGCTGCCATGAAGCTGCAATGAATGTTTGTGTCTGCAGGAGAGGTGCACCTGTTTGACCTGGTGAGGAGCATGCAGAAGCCCACTGTGTCCCTGAAGCAGTCCATGAGCGACTGCCCTGTGTATTGTTTGGAATTTAACACCAAGCACACGCGGCTCCTGGCAGCAGGGGATGCTGCTGGGACAGTCAAAGTCTGGCAGCTGAGCTCTGACTTCACCGAGCAGGGACCAAGGGAAATGAGTCACCTGGAGCAGCTGGCAAGTGAGATCATGGACTAAGGCAGCAGCACAACAGCTGTGTGAAGCTTGTAACTGTCCTGACTCCAGGAACAGTTCCCCACTCACCTGTTCCAGCATTGGCCTGGAAAACACAGGTAACCAACAGCTGGAGTTGCCTCCATGTAACAGTTAAATTTGCATTTAGCCATTAAACACAAGATGATGTGGTTCGACCAGTAACTTTTATTGAAGCACACTGCAACATGTTTCTTTTCCCTAAGAGTTTTAAGCTAAGCACTTTAAGGTTACATCATAAAGTAACATTGATTATTGTAGAGCACAAAGAGAGAGAGACACATGCAGAGCTACAGTCAGCAAACGTGAGCATGTCCTTTGCATCTTTTGGTACTAGTGTTTCAGATCAATTCACAAAGAGTGAACGTGTAAATTCTATGTAGTCGTAGGCAGAAGGCAGTTCCCTGCCCTTGCCATCCATGTAGGGTTTCATGTGAGAGATGCAATAATCGGCCTGTTCCCGGGTCAGGTTCTGAAAGAGAGACAGTATGGGGGTGAGAGGGGCTCTGGGGCTGCCAAGGGGCATTGACAGGCAGCTCTCCCATTCCCCAGGGCAGAAACCAGAGCGGCACAATTACACCCAGCATGGAAATGCTCTGGCTGTTGGCACTATTTGGTTAAGGGTTGGAAGACCTGACCAGAGTCTTCCCACCGAATAGAAGACAGAACAGGTAACTGGTACAAGGAAGCACTGCAAACTCTTTATTTCCCGCCAGCTGTCTGTATTCAGACAGGAAAAACTTGCTGTCTTGGCAGGGCAGTGACAGGGAGATGTTCTTACTGTCTAAGCTTAGGCTAAAGCTTTTCCTTTGAATTGCTGCCTGGAGAGACATCCCCCTCTAGTTTCCCAAATGATGGAAGGGAAGGTGCAAGTTCTGAGGACAGTGCATTCCCTTCCAGGCCTTTGAGTAGCTCGTTTTACTTAACCTGATCAGTTTTTTAGTATGTAAAGCTTTTCCTCTTCCTCTATAGAGCCAAGAAAGCAACTGAGTAAGGCTGTCACAGCAATTTCTGTGTTTGCTGCAGGAGATCTCCTGGCAGGGTCAGAACTAACTCAGCCCCAGTGACACGAGCCTCCAAGCCATTGGTGCTGGGCTTCCGCTATGAACAAAAGTCTTGTGTGTTCCTCCCTGGGGGTTGACAACCAGCACTTACCTGGTAGAGCTCCTCCTTGGTCACATAGGGCTTCCCCTCGGAGCTGAGGGCACGGAAAGCGCTCTCGATCTCCTCACTGGATTTCACGTTCTCTGTTTCCCGGCTAATCATGAAGGCCATGTACTCCTGCAGCGAGACGTGTCCATCCCTGCCAGCAAAACACAGTGTGAGCACCCAGAGCGGGGCTGGATATGTTCTGGAAGGAGTGCAAGTCTTAACACAGGAGACTCAACACCAGATCATTCTCTGAAAGTTAATTTCTTCTTTACAAACGTCAGTCTTGCCTTCCTAAAGGCTTTCACATGAATCATCGTAAAAATAACCACAGCTCTCAGCCCGTGTAGGACCTTCCAGCCAATACCTCTGTGTATTTTGCTGTACAGAGAGGTCCAACCCACGTACCTGTTGGGATCTACAGTGTCAAGAATAGACTCAAACTCAGGGTCTGGCTCTCCTTCCTCAACCATGGGCAGATCATAGCCGAGAGAGCGCAAGCAAGACTTAAACTCCTGGTGATTAAGTCGTCCAGATTTGTCCTTGTCAAAGTGCCTAAAAACATAAAATCAGAACCCACATGTGTCAGTTATTGAGTCCTGAGAGCTGTAAAGTGGGCTGAAAACTAGATCAAGGTTATAACCAGCCCCTATTCCGGACAAATGAGTTTTTATCAATAAATAATTCTATCTAGCATACATGAAAAATATGCCCAAATTCTTAACTTCACTTAAAAATCACCCCTCCCCCCAAAAAACCACCCCCAGCTGTATTCCCAGCTGGAATGCACTGGCACTGCCGGCAGCAAGGGCTGGAGGCTGTTGCCCTCTGGCACAGAATGGAGCAGCTCAGCACAAAGTGGGGCAGACAACAAAGGAGCCACAAATGAATCCTGCAAATAGGAGCCATCCATGTGCCAGGAATATCTCCCAAGCCTTCCTCTGGCATCTGTTCCCTGCGACTCACTTGAACATCATGCTGAACTCCTTCAGGGCCTCCTCGGTGACTCCAGTGGTGTTCCTGAAAAGGAAGCAGCAACACTGATTAACAGTTCCTGAGCTGTGGTACTCCGAGTCCAGTGGCTGCACCACGTGGTGAGGGCAAAGGAGCAAACAACCATTCCATGTGGGAAAACTTGTACATACTTATTCCACAGAATAAAACTGTTCCACTAAGATTCCACCACTGCTCATGGCCAACAGGAGCTATTCTAAAACTGCCCACTTCATCCCTCTGAGGGGAACTGGGAGGTGGTGGAGATGTACAAGCTCACTGCATCCATTGGTCTGAGCACAGGAGACTCCTTAGCACAGACCATGCAAGGCTGGCTGCAAGCACGGGCAGCTGTGGCTCCTGTCTTTCCCCCCACCCCCGGTCAGACACTTCAAACCACACATGGGCCAGGCAGTACCGGGCTTGGATCTGCTGTTCCAGATTGTGTTGCATCCTCATCCCCAGCTGGTCCAGCTGGTCCCACTGCTGCGCCAGCCCCACAGTGCTGTGTTCTGTGTATTTGTTGTCCAAGATAAGTGCCTCTTCCATGGCTGCTCCAAGGTCCTCAATCTTCTTCAGCTGGCTCCTCATAGCTCGGATCTCTTGGTGTTTGCGCTGTGAGAAGGGAGCAAAGAGGAGAGAAATCATGGAGCACCAAAAAAAAACTACCTTAAAAAGTTAGAACAGAGGCTGGCAGGGGAGGAAGGGTTATACTCTTCTTTTTCTTCTAGGACTTTATGTACATATACTGGGATTTGTGAAGTAAGATTCAGAGCAATGTTCATCTTTATGCTCACTTTTGGAAACCAGGGCTTGCAAACCAGTTCTAGAGACTAAAAAACCTCTTATTAGGAAATGTGCTGAAAATACTGTATCCTCTCTGCCCTACCCCACCTCCTTTAGGAAAAAGGAAAAAAAAAAAAGGAAAACTACATCAGTGTTGTTTAATGGCCTGCAATGTAAGTAGACATCAGATACGTAAATAGATAATCCCAGAGGTCTCTTCAGTATTCCAAATGTCTAAAATCAATTAAGATTTTCCCATATAATTACATGCATTTCCTTTCCCACCCTGTGTTCCCAAGCCAGCTGGAAATGCTGTTTTAGCCATAGGTGCACATCACTTACTTTAGTAGCTTCCAGCTGTGACTCCAGCGTTCCCGATTCCTCCACCATACATGACCTAAACACACAACAACAGTGAGAGAAGGCACTTATCTCATTAAAAAAATGGCATGTGGGGCTTGAAATTAACAGTCCTTCCTTGAAATGAAGAATCCTTTCAGGTATTTAAACACTGTTTTTGTGTTTTGTTTATTCTGACTCATCCTATTTCAGACTGACACTACATTTTGTCTGATTCTTATTTCTGTATATTGTTAATTTCTAGCCCCATTTGAAAGGCAACGTGATCAGCAGCCACACTTCATGCCAGACTCAAAGCACCCGCTTTACTGGACCTCATGGAATTAGAATTTAGTGCAGTCCCACCCCCCTGCCCCGTGCCCAGCACACACCACACACACCAACTGCAGGTGAGTCTCTGGGGATGGGCCGTATTTGCAGTCAGGTACAGGAGCTCTACAAAGGTGTGTTACAAAGGGGAAAACGAGGGTAAAAAAAGATGGTGAGAACTACTGGTTTGGTTAAAAAGTAATCTTAATGTGGCATAATCCTTGCAGAGAGCTACAGACCTCTGCTGCTCAGCAGTGCCTGGTGGAAAGGTGCCTTTCCCACCCCACCTCTCCATGCTGCACCCAGAGCAGCTGAGGCTCAGACACTCTACCCAGTGATTTCCACCCTGACCTTTACATGCAGGTCTCCACCGTGGCCAGGGGCTCCAAGATCTCCTTCATACAGACTAGCTACGGACAGTCTCTGGATGCTGTTTTTCCCCCACCCCAAGATCCCAAGCAATCTCTAAGCAGCCGTGTTTGGGAATCTCTGTCCTTCCAACACGTACGGTGAGAGCTCGCACTGGATGACCCACACATGGACAGTGAGTCTGGGTGCTGTGCAGGTGGGGTATCCTCTGACTCCGGGGTATTTAAGTTCCTAAAACCTGAATATCTGTTATTTCAGTCACTAAAACCAGGTTTTCATCCCCACTGGACTCTGTCCTCCCACATGCTTTTGAGTTCCTTGAGAATAGGGATTTCAAGTGCTGAATCACTCTGTAGCAATGAAAATGCACCAAACATCTGGGTGTTTCTCACCACAGGCTTAAGGCTCAGACTGAACGCCCGCCTAGAGATGAAGCGCATGCCCAGAGCCTTGAGCAGGAAGCTGGGAACCAACCGTGGAAAGAACCAACAGGGAAACAAACCTCCAAGCATCTCTAAGCCGTGAAAGTTAGTTGGAAGGAAAGCGAGCCTTGGAATTAAAGAGTGCGTTTGAAAACCAAAGTGAGGTAAGAAAATAAGAGGAAAAAACCTTCCAGATAGATCATCCCCAACTTCATACTGATAGACACGAATGACACGACGATATGCTATGCTAGTCAAAGGAAAGAAACCAAGTAAATTCCAAAAAGGAAGAAAGAAAGAACAGAGGAAAGAACACACCAAAACACGACCACTGCAGTGGAGCCACACTCCAAGCCAGCACTGCCTTGCAGCAAACACAAGCAAGTACTTAATGAGAGAAAATTATTTAAATGCTGGTTGCACATACACAAAAATAAACTGTTATTATTTTCGTGTAACTCACAAAAAAGTGAGTCTCACTAAGAGACAAACTGAAGTTTTGCAGTTAACTCATCTACATATTGTTTAAAAGCATTTTTCTTCCTAAACTCCAACTTGTTCTTACTCCCTTCCCCAAAGAACACCCCTCCCAGGCAATGCTGGGCACGCACAAGCTGCAAAGCAAGGAGTGTGCACGGCAGCTCTTCTCCTGGCACTTCCCTGAAGCTCTGCCTTCCCTCTTGCCAAGCCAGGCTAAGCACAGCCAGTGCCTCCTGGAACTAAATCCATGTTTTTAATCTATTCACACAGAATTGGGGACAAATTCTGCCTGGCATATCAGCAGCCCTCTGGTAATTTGTTCAACAAAAGAGCCTGGCATGAGGATCTCTAACTCTGACCTTGCGTCTTTCAGTGAATGGCTCCTTTCTGTTCACTCGTTCTTGGATACTAGAACTAATCTACAACACTACTTGACAAAGGATCAGGGAATTCAGTATCCATTCCAGGAAAATCTGCTCGGTTCCATTAAACTGCACAACAAAAATGGGGCAAACTATTTTTATCTGGCAGAACACAAGAGACTGTGATCATTACAGAGCAAATAAGCAGCAGAATTATCTGCAAAGATTCCACTCTTTTATTAAGAAAAGCTTTCTCTTTAGGAGCAAGGCCCTGGCCTCCTCCAGCCCTGTGCACAGGCTCACACACAGTCTCTGCCCTGGCCCAGACACTGTTGGCATTTGACATCACATCTTATCACAAAGCTTCCACTGTGCTCAGACTCGTCCTGCTGAAGAAATTTAACCGGACAGACACATTTGCAGAGGCTTCGGTAGTCTGAAAACATTTAAAGATTTTATTATTTCCTTTCCACTTCCAGACAAATGGCCAGCACACATTCTCATCAGGAAACTATTCTTGATAGGACACAGAGTGGGCTTAAAACTGCTGGCAAACTCCAACAGCTCCACGGATTCATGTTGGAAGGTTGGTTTTCTCCTGTCAAGGCTAAAATCTGTGTGGGCCATGTTCTGCATCAGATTAAAAATGGGCAGTTCATATTTGCAAACTACAGGGTTTTAAGATATGTAATTTCACCAAAACGTTGTTGTAAGAATCTTCCCTTCTCCTTATCAAAACCAGTCAATACTTTGGAGATTTCATTGTTCTCAGAACAGTTATGGTCAAATACTTTATTTCACTAAGCAAGTCTCTTAAGCTGAAAAACTAGAAATGTCAGAATAGCCTGCCTCTGGAAAGCAGCTTCTCACGTATCTTCTCAAATTAAGGGCCTTTTTCTGTGCAAGCCCTCAGAGAAGGCAAGAGCAAAAGTCAGGACTTTCATGGTGTGCCAGTGGCTGCCCATTGTAATTCCGCTTTTGACTAGGAAATAGTTATGTTTCTACTGGTTTATAGTTAACTACTCCAAAATCTCGTTTCCTGTGTTTGTGCACCTCAGCAAAAGGTTGCTTTTTTCAAGTAAAAGGGGTTTGAGCACAGCTTTCACAAGCAATGTAACGGCAGGAGAAAACACACAGAGCCAAAATCTGAAAGATATAAAATTCAATACTAACCCATCTAGCAGGTAAGTCCTGTAGAATGTGAAGATCCAAACATCAGGCAGCAGGACAGAGACAAGACAGTAAGAGAGGGACAGAGATTTGGGTGGGAAGCAAACATCAGAAAGTTAAAAATCATATTTTTATTTCATTATTTCATGAAGACACATACAGAACTATTTGTAAACACACAGACAGAGAATCACAGGGTTACATGGAACAGAAGTCACCTCCTCTGACCCCCAGCCTGAGCCTGTCAGAGCTGCTGATAGCACTGAGCACAGACACCTGCAGTGCTCAACCTTGAGACTTTTTATTTCTAATACAGTTGTTAAATCTTTACTCCCTCTCCTTAGAGAGGGTTATTATTAGACAGCAGCCCAAGGAAATGATTATGAAGTTTTAAGCTTTTTTCACATCTTCTTTCTCTATCTGAACTCCAGGAAGATTCCCAATACACTACTCAATACAAAAGGCGCATAAACAGAAATGATGCTGGCACTTCAGAGTCTGCTTGGAGCTATTAGTGCTCCACCTCCCCAGTGGTGCTGCAGCCTAGTTCAAGAATAACTGGAGAAAAATGAAGTCCTGGATAACTGGAGTTACTGCAGGAAAATGAATTCAGAAATAGGAACATTTCTAAAGTCTGGTGTTTCAGGGCTTTCTTTTGCCCTGTAGTTAATGGGGCCTCCCTCAAATCCCAGCTGCAGGGAATGGACAAGTCCTGATGAGCTGTTTTTCAGTAGGAGACATTTACAGCTTTGACAGTCCAAAGAGATGGAGGATGCACACAAATACTACCTAAGGAATTCTCTAAGGGCAATTTCTGGAGAGCCAAACTATACCTGGTCTCCTGAATCCACTGATGGAAGGCATTGGCATGCTGAGCAAATTCCTGACGCAGTTTGTCATTTTCTTCCTGCCTTCGCTGTTCCTTCTGCAGCTCCAGTTCACGTTCCTGAGAAATGAACAACAGTAATTTCAGAGAAATAAAGGGATTGGTCTCATCCTGTAACAGAAAGCAAAAGCTAAAAGCTGCATCCGAGCACAGTTCTGAGCCTCAAAACAAGATTGAGTGCTCGGTGTCCTAGATATCTAGAGAAAAGCATCTCAGGTGATAATTCAGAACTGAAGTCTTGAGAACTGAAATTGAACCAGCAGTTGCTTCACTGCACAGCAGAGAAGTTAAATTTATATTACAGTTATGAAGTGAGACACGTGTGCTTTGCCTTTAGAAGAACCACAAATGGAAAACCATGAGAACAACTGACAATAGCACAAGTTTATAGTTAATGGCAATTTTTCTTTACTCACAAATTTTGAGATATTTTGACCTGTATTATGGTGACAAGCTCTTGTACCCGTTATCTCAGAGAACAACTTCCACGGGTGACTGAAAGGTCGTAAAATATGAAGAGAATCTTTCCCTCACTGACTTGCCTTGATAATTTTCTGCAGATTCCTCCAGGTTTCTTCAAGAGCCTCCATAGTGAACCAAGTGTAGGGGTTGGAGGCCACACGGAAACTCTTGATCTGGCGATCGAGCTCTGCCAGCTGGTTGAAATCAGCTTGGGCAGAACTTAGGGAGGAACGGAAAGCGTCATGAGCTTCTCTGAGGGCTTTGATTTCTTCCAGTGAGTTGCAGCGCACAGGATCTGTGAGGTCCTCCTCAGCATTCTCAAACCAACTGTTGAAGGCAGAGGCCTTCTTCGCAAAAGTCAGGAACAGATCCTCAACCTTGAAAAGAGAAAAAATCCAGTTGTTCAGTAATGCAAATATTCTGTATGAGCTCATCTGGAATTAACATGCATCAGCAAGAGTTTGCCTTGCAAGCATCTCAGAAATTCTTATGTTAAGTCTCCATAATCATTAGTTTCAAAAGCATGAACAAAGTACAGAAGTTGCAAGTGTATATTTTTTATAAAGTGCACAATTAGATTTTTGGAGCCCCATGGTTGGCCACTCACCTTTCTGAAGTGCTCCTGAGCCTCCAAGAGTTTCTTTTTCCTGGTAGCAGAATTAGCCAGTAGCTGATTCCAGCGTTTCATCAAGGAAGCATGCCGGGCCTCAATGGCCTTGGACTGGATGTGCTTGGCTGCGAGCAGCTGGTCTTTCAGAGCAGTGATGTTTGCAATTCCCTCCTGCTGGAAAGCCTGAAGTCCAGCGTCAAACGTTTCCTGAAGCATGAGAAGAACAAAAGATATTTTAGATTGTATTTTTCTTTAACCTTTCTAACACCCTGCATATATTTCAAACATGGATTCTTGTGTGTTCTAGACGAGTTCAGTTGTTCCCTCCCTCACGGGGTGGCAGCAGCATCAGCACTGACCTGTTTGGTGAGCAAGGTTTGCACTGAAGAGAGGTCACGTCCATAATCATCTGTCTTCAGACTGTTTTCCTTCTCCCCTGGAAAAGTAAATAAATTTTGCAGAATGTTATTTCTCCATTTTAAACATTCCCTCTGTTCCAGATCAGGTTACTAGAAAAACATAAAGCAGAAACAGCACTGCTGATTACTCTGGCTTTAGGTCTGCTTGTTACAACAGCACATGAAGAGCTACTGGAGACCTTTGGAAATGAAGGAGTTTAAGGTTTGTTTGTGACCAAATATTGTACTCCAGTACAGAACATACCTATCCATGACTCCACCACATCTGCTTTCCAGTTGAACTGAAGGAAGGCTGAGTTCTCATCCAATTTGGCTTTCCTCTGAGCTGCTGCTTTCTCCAGATCTGACACCTTGCCTCTGAGCCCCTTTATCTTGGCAGTGATGTTCGCCTCGTGGTGATTGTTCTGTGTGATAGGGAGGAAAAAAAATATAGGCATCCTGTATGATGTTAAAATCATCTGAGGCATTGAGGACGCCGGTGGCAGAGCAAGGACTTCAGCGGAAAGATAGTGTCTCAGAAACAGCTTTGAAAGCAAAACACCAACAGCTTATTCGGCCGTAAAAAACGAGTAAGAGCTCTTTTCAAAGACATGACAGAGAAAAGCAAGTCTACTGTAACATGAAGATGTCCTGGGGAGCCTTTGAAGGTTTCTCTTTACTAGTTCACACTCACCTTTTTAATTAGATCCTCTCCATTAGCACAGACGTCATTCACTCTGTCCTTGTGGACAGTAAAATCAGTCTCAAATGCCTCATGCTTCTTCAGCAAGCCCTGCAATTACGAGACATAGGCACTTCTAAAAATAATTTCGCACCATTTATTAAAAAGCAATTCATTTTATAAATCAGTTAGCATAAACTTTTTCTGACAAAAATTAATCTTAACTGGTTAGCACAACTTACTGATTTTCTCTGGACAAAAGGAAACTGAGACTGACTTCCAATCAGAGGTCAAAAGATGCAAAGCTACACCAAAGTGCAAGTCATTTCTACAAGAAATAACAAACTTGGGATGCTTTTATGAAGTGAGTTTACGTTTTTTACAATGTATGCCTTCAAAAGGAACCAACAATAACCTCTAAATTGTAAAGACAGAGAAAAGGTTTGTTATGCTCTAATCAACAATAATGCAATAACAAAGTTCTGACAACTACTTCTATACCTGGATAGCAGCAAGTGTGTCCCCATAATCCTCGCTGGCTACCAGTGTCATTTTCTCATTGATCCAGGCTTCTTCTTCCTCAACATTTGCTACAAACTGCTGATACTCCAGAGACTCCTCCAGACGCTGACCCCTGTGTGGGGAAGGTAAAACTAGTCAGCATTGCTTTATGACATATGCTTTATGGCATTAAGATGTAAGATATAAAAACAACGTGCAGAGCCTGAACCCTGTCATTCACACTTCACTCCTCCAGCAGCAGCCATAGCTACAGCTCTAGGAATTCCTTGGACTACAAAGCCTGCAGCTGCCAAAGGACTGAAGCAAACTCTCTCCCAACAGTTTCTAATCAGAAGAAATCTCCCAGTAGTGGATAAAAGCTCGCTGATTTCAAGTTTGTGGTTTCCAAATGGTGCAAGAAAAGGCTAAACACAACATACACCTTAAAAAGAGGCTCATGTTTCTACTGAGGAACATTGTCAGTAGTCTTGTAGAGTCTGTGATCAGTGATAGATGCTATTACATCATATTACCAATAAGCCGTACACTGAAATTCTGTAAATCTGATCATTATGAGTCCATGTAACTTTGAATTAATACTGAATTTTACAGAAATTCATACCTAGCAGCTGCCAACTGTTTTAACTCTTTCCAGTGATCCACAAACTGAGCCAGTCTCTGCTGTATCTCCTCCTTGCCAATTGTGTTGTCATCCGAAAGCTTCTTACCTGTGTCCAGAACACCCTGCAGAGAAACACAGTTATTGGAACATCACCTGCCTTCCTCATGTGCATTGTTTGGGGTCCAGCAAAATAACTGCTGGTCTTCATCTCTTGCACAAGCAAGAAAGGTGCTGCTGATAGAGAAATCTGTCGTGGGGAGAGGCATTTACCTGGATAGCAGGTTCATGGGCAGCTAATTCTGCTTCTAAGCGCTTGTGTTTCTTCCTCAGATTCTGCACACCAGTCAGGTCTCTGCCATAGTCCTCTGAGCTAACCAATAGTTTCTTCTCTCTAAATTAAACAGAGAAGAGAGAAAGATAAAATATGAAAATTACTTCTAAAGGTCCAACCTGACAAAGAAAACAAAAACCCCCTCAGATACACAACTGCTCTACACTGCACAAAGATCTTGGATGTAAAAACTTGTGTACAAGAGTTATTAGCAAACAGCAAGTGGCTCTTGGCAGCACATTCATGTGTGGGGGAAAGAAGGCAACAAAGGGCCCAACATTTATCTTTGAAGGACAGAATTGCTCTGTTTAGTTTTCTTTTTTAAAATACAGATGCCTTTTGTAAAGTTGTCCAATTTTTGTTTGTTTCAAAAGCATGACAAAAGAAGTGCTCTAATTGGAATGATTTCTATCAGCCTCACTTCTTTCCCTCCTCCTGAGGTACTAACACCCATATGTAAAGACCATTTGATTAATTACAACAACTGGCTAGAATCAAAAAAGTACTTGAAACTGAAAAAGGTTTGAATTTTTGGTAGGAGCTTTCCCAAAAAGACTAGAATGAAATTTTAGTTATTTGGTCTGAGCCTAAACAGTGTTATTCTGCTTACTGGGATTTGACCAAAGAAAACTGCAGATAAGAAACCATACCAAAAACAGTTTTTCTGGAATGGCAGCAAAGGTGATTTCCTATAGACACACACTTGTGGGAAGGCAGCTGTAAAGCTACGCTAAAGGATATGAGTGTTGTTGGCAAGCCCAGAACTTCCAAAACACCCACTTGATCCAGGACTCCTCATCGTCCATGTCACGGAAGAACTGGTGCAGGCGGTGGCTCTCGTTGAGCTTGGCACGGCGGGCGCTGGCCATGCCCTTGATGCGCTGGAAGCGCCCATTGATGGTCTCACGTTTGTCCTTCACTTGGGATGTGTCAAAGGCACTGCTGGTCATCAGACTGTCAGCCTGGCTGTTCAGGTCCTTCAGGCGGTCCTGGACATGTGAGAGAGAGAGCAGGGATTGCTCAGAGCTTGTTTCTGTGCTCATTATGTCAGGATGAAAATCAGAATCTGACTTGCAGTCACAGGTTTTGTTTAAAAACCACATTCTGACGAGTCTGTGACTGCAACAGGTATCAGGGTATGTACCTACAGAATTTGCTTATGACTATGATTTATCTTCCAAAACTAAAAGAGAAAGCAATACCTCGTGAGCAGATATATCAGCTTCCAGTAACTGGTGTTTCTTCAGAAGGTTGTTAACAGATGCCAAGTCCTTCCCATAGTCTTCAGATGCCAACAAAGCCTCTACCTGAGGATGGAGAAGGAAACATGGAATGAAAAACAAATTGTGTTTCACAAACTCCTTGAAACTATAATGCTGTAAAACCATGTAGATTACTTCTCAATTTTCTACTAAACCTTTACCTTGTCACCTGTTTAATACCTAAAAGGTTCCATGCAAATTTGCTTCTCCTCACCCTATTGTTTATAACTAATAACATGAACACACCCACAAGAATTTTACTAGCAATTAAGTTTTTTTTAAGTAAACCTAGACTTGCTCAAAGGTAAGCAGTGCTCCACAAAATCTAACATCAGCAAAGATAATACAAACCTAAAAAAAGAAGTCTTGCAAGTAATTAATTCCCATCTTATTACCTCTGAAAGCCAAAAGTCAAAGTCCTTGATTCCAGTATTGAAATTCTGTTGCTTATTAGCTTCTTTCAGTTTCTGACTCTTCTCTGCTGATTTCTGTACCAGGAATTGCCACTGGTCAGCCAGGGCAGCCAGGCGTGCCTATCAGAAAGTGGGAAAGATAAGTAAATGTCACAAAAGAAAAATGAAAAAAGTTCTGATAAATGCAAAACCAGACCATGGTGGAAGTTTGGCTGTTGATTCCAGATATGCAAGTTAGAGTCACCATTTCATGCTGCCCAGCTATAATTTACATCTCAATCTGAGGATCAGAAAATTTATGCTCCTTGAGACCAAAGCAGAATGATTCACATGATTTACACCATACAGCTGAAATACAAAAGCTTCTATAAAGCAAGATTTGTTTAGAGGGACACTGTCCAGACTCAATTACCCAAACACTGCTCAAAGCAAAGCCAAGCAAGACTTGAAGGTGCCCACCTTGACGGCGTCCTCACTGCCAGCACACGCGCCCCTCTCGATGAGGGAGTTGCCCATGTCGATGACGCCACGGATGCGGTCAGCGTTGGCGTGGAGCTCGGCTTCAAAGGCCTGGTGCTTCTGATGTTTGCTCTGCAAGGACAAACCCAACACCATCACACACTGCACAAAGGGCTCCTCCATTGTTCTCATGGGCTGGGTTGTCATAAGCTTTGTGCACAGGCTGAGCTGAGGAAGTTCTCTCTGGTAGGGTATTTACTGCTCACTCCAATGGTTACTCTTATTACCTGAGTAACCACCAAGTTTTGACCTGGCAAAACTGTGGGTGAGCTGATACAGAACATGCTGCCAGAGTTCTGTGTATTTCACATGAACATGATCTTCTGTATTTTCACTGGTGTCAATGCAAAATTCCCTACACTGAGCTGAGCTGTTACTGCAATAAAGATTCTTCATTTTCAATGCACCCCTTTAAAAAGCAGCAACTACACATACCCTGAGTAGAGCAGATCATCCTTTCTACTCCTACAGTAACTGCACAAATTTCTACTTCCCTTCCTAATCCATAGGTAATTAACAGAAATCACTGCTCCAGCTTATCTGCTTTCTGCACAGTTGTGATATTAGTCATACATAGCCCCATTATATATAAATAAATAGTGAATTAACAGTCAAAAACTTCTATAAAAGCATAACTGAATTATTTAGTAAGAATTTTTCTCTGCCAAGTTGAGAGCACCATGAGAACAACAGGAGCCTTGGTGTGGGAAGGAGTGTGCAGCTCTCATGTCTCCACGATCTACCCACCCACCAGGAATATGACAAGAGCACGAAAGTGACAAGACAGAATTTGCAAGTATAAACTGGAAATGCTAGTAACATTGGACATGGGTAGAAAGTGTCCTAGAGAATGGAATGAAAGGAAATGTTAGATTAAAAATAAAAAAGGAAAAATACTATGGTGCTGGTATGAGAAATTCTGCATGAACTGCTTCGTTTTGGGAACTGTAAATCCAAATCCTGAGATTCTAAAAGCATATCCTTCAAAGCTAGATCCACCAACCTGGAAAATTCA
This sequence comes from Oreocharis arfaki, assembly GCA_013398015.1. NCBI lineage: Eukaryota > Metazoa > Chordata > Aves > Passeriformes > Paramythiidae > Oreocharis > Oreocharis arfaki. The sequence continues at coordinate 268,461 of VZRR01007504.1, read as the reverse complement.
ATTTAAAAGCCGCCAGTTGCATACCTCCATATAATTACCATGACAACAAATCGGAGACAAGCCTTTATAGTTTAATATAAAATTCTGTATTTTTTTCAGCTAAAAAAATAGTAATTTAATGTGCCGTACTCTGAAGTGACAAATGATTCTTTCATTTCTTACTCTTGTTAGCTTCCCCTTTCTTTGTTCTATCTTCTCCCTCAACATATCCTCATTTTACTCCACATCTTGGATTCTTACAAGTGCTGTCAGCTTTCCATCTGGTACATCTCTTTTTCTGGAGTGTTCTTTCTGTATTACTCCCTTCTATGCTATTGCAAGAACTAAGCCAATCAAGATCTATCATTTATTGAATCATCCATCTTCAGCATTGGATTCCACAAACACAAGCTCATGGATTTAACATTCTGTCCTGCGTTAAATCATCACAAGTGATGACCAAACAGCCAAATTTCTGAAAAAGAAGGCTAGAACCCCATTTTCCTATGGGCTAGCTCCTAAAAGAGCCCAAACTATATCACTAACGCAGCATAAATTAAACAGATCATGCAGAACACCTGCAAAACAAATACATAAATAAATGATGCTGAATAGGCATTAACAAAAAAGCCACACCCATAGGACAAAGACCAACAGCTGTACCTGGATGGAGGTCAAGAACTAACAGAAAACAAAGAGATTGCATGAACTGATGGATGGAGCAGCAACCAGAGCTTGGGCTTACACAGAAGCTTATACAGAGAAAATAAATTCACATACCAGGGCTAGTCCAAACTACTTACCAGCAGTTTGGAAAGCTATAAAACAGATTGAGAGAAGTAGTTCAGTGCATTCATACTACTTCATAAACCAGAATTAAAGCATAACAGGTAACTTTATTCCTTAATACTGAAAAATAAATGAGATTTCACATTCTGTAATGCAAAAGAGTTGAGACTCAAGAATTCCATTTCCTTATTTTACTGTCTAGATGCTGGAAGAGAGAACAGCCACTTGGGTTACTTTAGGAAACTTTCTGCTGCAGATACCATATATTTTATTAATTATATGCATGAATAATTAATTATATGCATGAATAATTACTAACCAAGTCCTATTTTGGGTCTCATTTCATGCATAATGTAACTTCCATTTTCTCCTTGTTAAAAGGAGAACATGTCCAACATGATGCACTATTCTGTCATCTCTGAACAAGAATTCTTGAGCATAGATTTTCAAACCAGAGGAGGCCTTGCAAAGTTAACAATGATTTTCTGATTTTTAAGCCAAGAACCACATTCACCTGGATATTTGTGGGATCCTTATATGACTCATCACTTGCAGTCTGGAGCTTTTCACTGATCCAGGCTTCTATTTCATCCACATCACGACTGAACTGCTGGAGGGTCTGAGACTCTCCCAGCTTCGATCTCTTCTCAATCATTTGGGCTTTCAGACGGAGCCACCTGCAGTAATTTGACACATACAATGAACAGAACACTGGAGCCACATGAGGCATCACCTTCAACAGCTACAGAAGATCCCTAAAGAGGATTTCCAGTCATCTGCATTCTCCTCCCAGGGCAGCACTTACCTGTCCAGGACCTCGTTGCGTCTGTTGGCAATGACTCCCTTGGCATAATGATCTGCAGCAATCAGCTGGTCAGCAAAGGACTGCAGGACAGCAATTTTCTCTTCCTATTCAAACCAGAAAACATGAATTAGAACTGCGGATCCCTAAAATCAAATGATGAGCAGTGTCTGGAACAGAACAAGCCTTTTTATTTTCTTTAAATTTACATTACTGTGACCCTGTGAAGGAAGGTTCTTTTCTACAGGACTGCAGAGTTCAACTTAGAACACCTTTCACCTGTGGCATTTAGGAAAAAAAGATCTTTTGGGCTTAAAACTCCAGCAGTATTATCTCCCAATAAATCTAGGCAGCTTTCTGTTACACGAAACTGGAAATATACCCTTTTCTGCCACAAATAAAGGGAAAAAGTAATTTCAAATCAGTAAATTTACACAAATACTTGCCACTATTTCTACACTGTCTGGAGGCAATGAAATACATCCTCATCTGCATAAGCTGCTTCTAAACTTCTGCAGCAAATTCCACATGGCTGAATATTCAGAACTTAACTTTAGAAGCCATACACGGCAGGAACTCCTTTTGCTAATAATTCACAAGAGAAAAAGGAAATTATTTTCCCCTTACTTCAGCTACACTCCTCACCTGGACATTGATTGCTTTATCAAAATCTTCATGTTTCTTGATGAGTGCCTCCACACTGTCTAAGGAGTCTCCTTTATCCTCTGTGTTTAGGAAAGCCTCCCGGGCAGCCATCCAGTTTTCAGCTTGTTCACAGTCCCGATGAAACAGCTAGGGAGAAAAAACTCCAAAGCATGAGCAAGACAGACCAAGAGCACTGTTATCACCAAAAAATAATAAACTTTTTAATGAAAGGAGGAATTATTTTTCTTATGCAAACTGCAGCAGAGTACCTGTAGTTCCAGACACTGGTCCAGCATCATCCTGCGCTGGACCCAGGCCTTCTCCAGGTCTGTCCGTTCTTGGTCCAGAATATCCAGTTTCTCCTTGATCTCTGGGCTAGCATAGTGTCCATGGGCTAGAAGTTGTTGTCCAAACTGTTCAAATGCCTGGAAAGTGCCAGCCCTTGCATCTATTTCCGTGCGGTGTTCCTGCAAGGGGCAGAGATGTGCTGCTCAATAACCAGAGCTGGAACTGATCTATTTTTAGAACTCTAATTGGAAAGTGTCAGAAAAAAGAAACATTTGTTAATGTTTATGATACGCTTATCTTTCACATACCTGGTGCCTTTCCAATAAAGCTTCAGCGCCAGTCACATCCTTTGCAAGTTCATCTGAAGAGACCAGGCCCCGGATTCCATTGATCCAAGACATGAGGTCCCTGTGAACACACAGTAAAAGGGAATTTTTCCCTCCCTCCCCTGAAATAAGTCAAAACAGGGAAAACGGTCCTTTTCTGAACCCTTCACAGAAATATTCCTGTGGAACAATAAGCCATATATACATCACTAATAATAAACTAATTGAGAGGGAGAATAGCATCTCTACCTGAAGTCACTGAGGAAACGCTGCAGGTCATGAGAATCTCCAAGTTTCTCTTTGCGCTGGTCAGCACGTTTTCCCAGACTATTCCAAGCCTGATTCAACTCAGTGCATTTTTCTTGGAGATCTTCAGCAGATTCTGGATGTGACTGGATCAGACGCTGGGCAGTTTCACCAAGAGAATTCACCTAGGATTAGAGAAGGGGAAATAAACACAATGAAGACAAAGAGAAGAACGGCTATAGTTCAATCACTTCTGGTAGATAGAAAGAAAGCTTTTGGGTTTTCTTCCTCAGAATCTCACCTTGTCTCCCAGAGCTGCCAAGTCTCTCTCAAAGCCTTCATGTTTGCGCTGCAGAGCCTGAACACTGGCCAGGTCATGCCCATAGTTGTCTGTATTTAATGCTTGATTCTTCTCCTCTATCCATTCTTTGGTTTCATCAGCATCTCTGATTTGAAGGAAGGAAAGGCAAAAAGAGAATTAAAACCAAGACCACCCTCCGCTGAACAAGCTGGGAGTTGAATATGATTTGTTTAGAACAGGTCCCACTATATTTTAGAATTCCTGATAGACTTGATTTGAGTCAAGAACAAACAAACCCCTCACCTGTGGAATCTCTGGACCTCATGGGCACTGCCCAACAACTGGCTCCTCTCCTCTGCCAGCTGCTGCAGGGATCTCCAGCGCTCATTCAGCTCCTGGATGAGGGAAGTGAAAAGTCAAGATTAGTCTTTCACTACAGGTGAAGGTCATTAAATTCAGCTTAATTCCAGAAGTATGCACAAATTCAGATAGCTTAGTTAAATAAAATAATTTTAAGGGTTTCTTCTGAGCTATAAAACCAAATGATTTTATGTATACAATCAGACAGTGATGTAACTTGAGAAGCAAATGCTGTATATACTAATGCTTCTTTCAATAAATTGATTCAAAAGCATTTATAAAGCTTAATGAAAGACAAAGACTATGGAAAAGGAGGGTAAAAAATGTTCACAACTTCTAAATCAGGTCAGAGAAAATTGTGTAATTACCTTGATTGAGTTGAAGGTTGCCACAGTGTGTACCATCAAACGTGCAGACTATGTGAAAAGGCAGAAATTAAAAATATAGCATTGAAGTCAACTCTAACCAAAAGCAAAACCAGACTGAAAGAAAAGTCCTTAAAAAATCAAATAGAAACCACTAAGAAAGACAATGTAAGTTAATGACAAAAGCAATTAATTGGCTGTAATACCTAAGGTATTATAGAGCAGAGTAAGAATAGTCAGAATTCACAAGTGGGCACTGTCTTGTTAGTGTAAACTGAAGCAAACAAATCTTAACAAGGACAAAGAAGAGGAAAATTTAAAGGCAACATTCAATACATGAATTAAAAAACCCTAAAATCTTAGTCACAGTTTGCTAAGTTACTATGAGACTCTTAGAATTCAATGTACATGTTTATAATCTGCAAAAAAGTATTTAAAAAGTCACCAGTTCCTGGCGACATGGCTGCATTTTCTGTCAAAATATTGCACACTAACCTGATTTCCCCACATTCACACAGCTTAAAAGATGTACAAGCAGCTTTATGTCTAACAGAGTGGATGCAAGACATAAAACATGGGAATGAAATGCTAGGGAAAACACAATATTGGATAATTTTAAAAATATTTAAGATATTTTTGTGCTTTAGCAGGTGACAGCCCTTCCATTGTAAGTCTCTAATAAATGGAGAAAGGCTTCTTCTAACTATGGTAGAAAATGAGCTGGAGATGACTAATGGAATACAGCCTATCCCTTACTAAAGGAATATTGACATAAATTGTTTTGACTTTGAGGAATAAGTGGAAAGTGAACAAGGGTTTATTCAACATCTACTGGCCAGAAACTGGAATCACCCTCATCGGGCAAGCTCAAAACTAAACAGAGTTTTGTAGCAGAGAGGTAAAAATCAGGCTGTTGCCAATTTCTATGGCCCAGGAGTAGCATATGGTCTAAAAAAGGTGATGTGCTGCAGTTATTGTTTTATTTTCTTGTTGTGTGCTACTATGCAATGACACCTACCTTCCAAGGAGAGGCTGTCTTAGAATCAGTTTCATCCTGTTTGAAAATGTGAAGAAACAGCTTTAAATATGAAGCAGAATCTAAAACTGTCAGACTACAGTAAAAAATCTTGAAAATATCTCCATGTTCAATCCTCAACAGAGTAAATACATTTTTTCATGCAAGTATTTGTATCAATTTGGGTTATGCTGCTTGCTTAGATCTGTGACATGGGGCAAGACACTCAGGAAATAAAGGAATCAAAGATAAGATAATCTTTGAATGTCCATTCAAAGTCATTAGTGAGCTCCATCATGGAAATGAACTACAGTTATGGCTGAACTTCTCCTTGTACATCCCAAACCCGTTACAATTGCCACTCCATCCACCTCAAAAATTAACACTTACCCTGGGCATCATTCCATAGACTTCCTGCAAAGGAGACAGGACAAACAACTTGTTATTTTCTAACAGAAAGAATGTTTTTCCCAACATGCTTCATACTTAGTTGGCACAGGATAAAATTATTTATAGCACAAATATGTAAAAAGCTGGCAAAAAAACCCTAAAAAACCCAAGCCAAACCAGAAAACCCACAAACCCCCTCCACTCTGAATTGTGCTCTATTTTATTTCTCTTTTTCCCTAGCATTCCTCACCCATTTTCCTGCAAATAAAGAAAGGCTGAATTTCAAATTTATATGAAGTGAAGTTAAAGCATGGATTCTCCATGAATTTTGACATTATTGTAAAGACCTTCCATTCCTAAAAAAAGAAAGGAAAAAGCTCTAGATGCTGCAATTTGCTCTAGCATTACTAAAAAATATAATTCTAAAGGTCTTCTTGGAATCGCCATGCTAGAGAACAGCCTGAATCTTGCAATGCCAGGCAAAGCACCAGACAAAAGAAAGGAGGAAAATCTTTTGCTTCTTAGATTAGATTAAGGCAGAGAAAAAGAGCACCTGTTGCTGTACTGCTTGTACTTCATCTGCCATCAGCCCTTCTGACTCCAGGTCCTTCGCAACCTTGTTTATGTCCTTCAGGCGTGACTCGTTGGCTTTCAGATCCTGCACAGAACAGGGAAATATCGCAGCATTAAAATTCACCCATGCAAAACAAGTGGAACAAAGTGGCTCACCAGCAATGCCCAGTGTGTGAACAGCAGGAATTGAGCACAGTGACCCTGAGTTCCCAGAGAGTCTATGCCAGGGAATCCCAGCTGCCAGATTTTTTTCCCCCCGCTGTATCTCAGGGAAATAACTCTACAGATGGAAACCAAAATGCATCTTTCCTTTCAAAGGGAATAGCTTAACTGAAGGTTATGCTTTACAAAAACTGAAATTCCTCCAAAGCTTGGCAGATTCTATACTGCAAAGTGCTAAAAGAGAGTTTCAGCTCTCTGGGAGCTGGGAAGCATGAAGCAACCTGGAGAATGTAATCAAACTGAAGACACTTGAATGTGGGATTCTCTCTATCCTCACAAAATGAAATAAAAAATTAACATATACCTTTTATGGACCTTTTATGTCCAATCAAAGCCACGTTTCCTACTCAGCTATGAAGAATTGTCATGGATACATGACCAGAAAGCCTGAAGTGAAAGGCCAAAATTAACACACGCATTATGCAGCATCACAACATACCTTCTGAAAATCATCAAATTTCTTCTGCAGCACCTCCACCTGCTCCAGATCAGCACCCACTTCCTCACTGGTGAGCGCTGCTTCCTTCTCATTGATCCACTGCTGGAGCTCGTTGGCTTCACGGAAAAGCATGAATTTCTTGCAGCTTTTTTCCAACATGCCTTTACGCTTTTCTCCCAGTTCCAGGAGAGAGTGATATCTGGGACAAGCAGGAAAGGAAAGCAGGGAACAGTCAGATGGAACTGAGTCCAATCACAGGAATTTCCCAAGTACTTGGGTCCCCAAAAATGGAGAATCCCTGAACTTATGCCCTGTTCTGCTACGGAATGAGCTACTCATATGTAGTTGGGAATGAAGACTGTCCACATCTCTCCTCCACATGGATTGCACACCAAAATGGGAACTCTCACATGCAACACCTCACTGGGCAAATGCAAACCCAAATCGCAGCCTACGTTGGGGTAGGCTCTTAAACCACAGTATCACTGCAGGGCAGGAATGACTCCATAGGCTCTTACTTGCCAAGAGATGTTTTCCAAGAGTACATCAAATTTGTCATCGGATTATTAAAAGCCACCAGCCTCCCAGCTTTAGGATACAAACATCTTCACTAGCCATCTTCCAGTGCAAAATCTGCTGAATGTTTAAGCAAGGTGTATGTCTTTGATAACACACCTATATTCAACTGGGAAATCCATGAAACTCATTTCACGTACACTTTTTATATCTGTGGAATTCTCAGCATCAGGGATATTACTCCTCATTTACATTAGAACAGACACAAAGCGAAACCTCAAAAATGTTTAAATTGGTCTGCACAGGCAAATAAACCTCTTACGACCACCCAGTTATTTAAAACCACCTTGTAATCAACTAGACACAGATGATCCTACAAGACCTTTCCCAAGCTATTGCTGGAAAAAGCCAAGAGCAGTTTTGAAGTCACTGATATTGAGTCACAAATCTCTCTAGCAATGCATAATGCCTGTTTTTTTTTTAAAACCTGCATTCAGAAAAGCCACACTCTTAATACTCGTTCTTACTGTTACTTTATTTTAAGTCTTCCAGAAGATGAGACATTTTTGCTGCATCTGGAAGGGTTTTTTATGTCCTGAATCAGTTTGGACATTGGTCTACCACAGTGATCAACAGCAGCAATAGATTCTCATTATTAAGCCATATTCCTTCTGATGTTTTTAAATCAAACAATACCAGACTCCAGGAGCCTCAAACGGGGATGTTTTCATTTCCCACCCTGAAGCACAAGGGCACATACTGAGCAGTTACAACCTCCCAGCTTGAGGAGTTCAGTCCTGGAGCATTTTCCTAACCAACAGCTCAGAGATGACAAAGTCTCCTGAAAAAAATCCTCAGTATCCTGGGCTGTAATGCCTATATACCAAACTGATATATCAGCTCTCCTTCCATGGAAGCAGAGACTTTGTGGCTTCCTGTTTACTGTAGTTTAAGGCTGGGAGGACAGGAACTAAGAATCTTTCCTATTAGGCTTATATAGAAACTTTCTACCCCGACTTCAGGAAAACACTGTTTTGAAGCCTGCCCTAACTGCAGCTGTTTGCCTCAGCAAACACTAGCTATTAAATACTTGTAAAGCTCATAGAGGATCTGGGGAAAAACTCCTTTAGAAGCAGACCTTACCTCAGAGTTGCTTTGCAACACTTGAGAGATTTACATAAAAGTTTCACTTTTAATTCTCAAGAAATATATTTGCTATGAAAAGACAGGCACAGCCAATGAACACTATGGCTTTGGATTTCCCAGCAACTTCCACTTGTGTAATGCAAACTTGGTATCTTTTCCAGGAGACATGAACACAAGTTTCAAAATTTAGTTAATGTTAAAATTAAGAAATAACCACCCTGTATAAATAATGTTTTTTGACTACCCAGCATGAATGTTACTTTCTGTGATAAACCATGACAGCCCCACCCTTCCCAAACTCCTAAGACATTCAGACGTGATGCAATGCTTGGTAGATGTATTTTATGTATATTTACATAAACAAACTAATATTTCTATCTCCACCCCACAAAATGCAGGAGATGCTTTTTAAGGAAAACAGCCTAGATAGACCTAAAGCCTCTTCGGTAAGCAAAACCAGCGTGATAGAATAAACATGAACCCATTTAGCAGCCCAGAGGTGCCCAGCAAGATAAGCAGCTGGAAACACAGACCACCACATTCATCTAAACTAATCCTCCTTGCAGAAATTGCCTCCTTCACGTCTCTTTGGAGCAGCTTTCCCAAAGAAAGAAACAAAGGGAGGATGAACAGTGACAGTGTGGAGACAGCATGGTTTAGGAAAGGGCTAATCCTACTCACAGTTCTTCGACCTGTTTCATACGCAGAGATACACTGCCGACCTCCTTAGTTATGAGAGTCCTGCACAGACAGGGAGCACAGCAAATGCATGCGAAAAATTAGTCAGATTAACAAAAATAATGAAAGCAGCAGCTCCATCCATGGCTGGTCTGTGGTAGGAGATGGGGAAGAGTTCACATTTAAATGGAGAAAATTAGGTGCTGTTCAGAAGCAAACAAAGCAAATCAGACCAGGAGTACAATTCACGTAAGGAAACCTCAGCAGTACAGCTGAGCTCTCTCTATAAGGTCTCCTCATTTCCTGATTATTGTGCCATGGGATTGGAAACTAAAAAGTGGTCCCTTCTCCTTGGCTCTAAAACAAGGCACCCTGTTCTAGTTACTAAAAGCCACATGCAAACCCATGGAGGGAATTTTATTCTTAAAATCCTGACCGATGTGCCACAATTTTCCAGCATCTTTTCTTTGTGCTGGTAAAAAGGTTTTTTGTTACGGGTTGGTGGGGTTTTTTGTGTGATTTTATTTTAATTTTTTAATTCTAGAGCTAGTAATTATTGCATGGCACTGTAATAACTGATGACTCAACACAACTGAGTGGGAGGAAATTCTCGCACAGAATGACAGCATAGCTGCGCAAACAGATGGGAGTACACAGAAAACTTTCAGCTTTGGCTTCCAAGTGGCTTGATAAGATGAGCCAGCACTCTCAGCTATCACCCACAGCCCTTGCTTGAATTAATCTCCAGTCACCATGTGCTTTAAGAAGATCATTACCAAGTAGCCTTGCAGTTTTCTGTTTGCAACGATATGCTGCTCTTTCAAAGGAGATGATAAAAATTGAAAAAAAAAAGAAGGGGGGGACACATTTTAGCTCCTATAATGGCAACAAATATTGGCACCACATTTCAGAAAAAAAGTGGTGAGCAAAGTAGCCCCAGCTCATAAGGAGGGGACCTCCAGAGGCAGCCCTGTATAGGGAGAGCACTGTACTTTATGGAATCAAATTTAAGAAAGCTTTTCAAAACAGATCACACATTAAGAAGTGACAACTACATATACAAGAGCTGATTAGGACATATATAACTCACAGACAAGTTTAAGTAGTTAGGTACAACAACAAAAGGAACACGTAAAATAGTCAAGTCGGACAGTAAGTTGAGCTCTAGTGTCATGAGTTTAACAGTTAAAAATGGGAAAAGCAACAAGAAAATCTAAAGTAAGAATAAAACAACTGAATCTGAGCCTCTGGTAAAGGAGCCCCCTGTTTTGCTCCAATTAATTACTCCCTAGTGTAAGAAGCATTAACCTAAGCTGGTGGCATCTGTGAAGCAAAGGCCAAGCCAGCTAATGCTGGCGGTGTCATATCTCCTCAGTTAGATCTTACTGGTTGTCGATTTGCTCCTGTCGCAGTGCTATGCTGCCTTGCTCCTCCAGGAGGTTCTCTCGGGATGCAGACTGGGCAGGATCCAGTTTTTTCACGTAGGCAGCTGGTACAAACCCCTGACGGTCATTGACTTCCACCTTCCACCAGTCCTGGAAGGAAAAAAAACACAAAGCACACAAAAACCACAAAAACACTGTGAGGCCATCATCAAGCATAAAGAATGCTGGGCAACTGAATGCTGCAAATCACAGACTTCTATTAACACAAGGAAACCAGTGATGCTTTTAACAGTTCGTTCTTGTTATGGAGATAATTTCAAACAAACTGCCTCTTGAAGATAGAGGTCTTACTCCCAGGTCTCCCCTTATATTTGGCCAAAAATTCCTCCACATCAGGGAATTCAAGTTCTCACAGACATGCACCCTGTCTTGGAAACGCTGGCAGCTGTAGAGGAGTGATGGAAATGAAGTGAAGAGGTTCAGCTGAAGTGCTGAATGGGGACGTGGGCTAAATGTGCCAAAACCAAACAAAACACACAGCACTGAGGGAGCCAAGCAGGGTAGCAAAGCAAGAGGCCAGAGCCCACCTTGTTGGTGCTGTTGAGTAAGGTGAGGATATCTCCCTTCTTCATTGTCACCTCCCGGGGACTCTTCTCCTGGTAATCGTAGAGCGCCAGAACGAGCTCTTTTCCAGTTTCATCATCTGTGGGAGCAACTTGTTGCTAAAAAAATAAAAAGCACAAGAAAAAATGAGCTGTTCCATGTTTATTATGATCAAGGTAGTTGTCCTAGAATAGACTTCAGGCGTGGTTAAAGCTACTGTAGAGTCAGTTTAGGTGCTGTCTGGGCTCAAACCCTGAAAACCACCATATTAATTTGTTTTATTTCAAAACAATGCAGCTGTCTTATGATTATAAAAACAGACTGCTAATTTTTTTGAGAAAATCAAGCACAGTCTGCAATAACCTCTCAAAACCAACAACTGTTACTGAGCTTTGTTTTTACCTTTCGCTGACTCATGAATTTTAGGTACATGATTAGCATCTTTCCTTACCCTGCATGACTGGGCCTGTTCCCTCAATGCCTGGATGCTGCTGCCGTAAGCTGAGAGATCAGACATCAAAGCTTCATGTTTCTTCAGAAGAGCCTGAAAGTGGGTGATAATAACAACATGCACACCTTGACATTTTACAAATATGCCTTTGCTTAAAATATATACTTTGACTCCATACACAGGGAATGTGGATTTTTCAAAGCTGCCAGCCTTGTGACTCTCATGGGAATAATCACTTCTATTTATTCTCAGGCTAGATAGTGGTCCTAATGCTCCCGGTGCTTTGCCTCTACCTTATCTCAGCAACATGCTTTTGTTCTAACCAGAAATAACTATTTCCAGAGCGATACGGGTAAGTTTAAAGTCTGCCTTTAAATTGCACTTCATGTCGATAAACTGTCAGCCAGCACTGCCTGGGACATGGTGTGTGATGGCAGAATGACACCAATAAAACAACTCCAGACAAAAAAAATTACTTCCAGACTAATGAACTGCTGAAAACCAGACTCATATTGAAATGCTCATCCCATGAGGAATTTGCTGATATTATTTTCATTATACTTAAAAAAACCCAAAACCCTGTAAAAGAGTGAATACAGAGGTAAAGCTTCCTCACAGTTGGTTTAATATACTGAGCAGCAGAATTTCATGTGCAATAACAACTAAGAGACAGGAAAAATTGTAATCTTTTAATTAAGAGCCAAAATCTTTCTTGATGCAAGAATCTGCCCTCTTCGTTAAGAATCCTGAAATTATCAGAGCTCATTTTTTTACCACTGGACAAATCCTCACTGTACTTGTACAAAAACGATTTAAGCAAGAATCTCAAATACCTCAGCAGAATCTTCATCTTTCCCATAGTCTGTACTGCCTACAATGGGCTCCTTTTCCCTCATCCAGGATTCAGCCTCATTAGCATCAGCAAAGTACTGCTGGGCCTGCAGGGAATCCTCCAGGTCCTGTCGACGCTGAGATGCTTTGGCTTTCAGAGAGTCCCACTTCTGGTTTAGCTCGTTCAGTTTGACTTTCACATCCTCAGCTGCAAAGTGCCCTATGGAACAGAAGCAGAGGGAACTGAAGGACTTCAGCAAACAAAACCAATACACATTAAAAGATTGCTTGTAGTTCTTCAAAGTCACAGAAATTAGACCAATTTAAAGCCTATTAAGACTAGAATAATAAAAACATATCTCAGCTGGTCCTTTTGCCTCAGACTGGAAAACACTGAACCAGTCAATCAAGCTGTACTGGCATATCTTAATCATTAGGAATAAAACAAGACACATCATAACATTTCTCAGTGATGAAACAGGAAAGGTCATCTCCTTCCAGACTTCTGGCAGCAGACAGATATGATTTCAGACCTGCAGGATTTTGGGGGTTTTTTTGTATTTTTGTGTTAAAAACACCCAGTCAGAAATAAAGATGCCTACTTATTTAAAAGCAAGAATTACTGTCTTTGTAGAGAATTCTCTCACATCATGATTATGTACCTCTGATAGAACCCTTTAACAGATTTAATTACAGAGACTAAATACAGTAGGCAAAAAATTGCTAAATAAGTGTTCATCAAGAGTAGATGGAAATCTGTGAAAATTATGACAGGTTCCCACCACAGAACCTATTTTTATTTTCAGGTGAAAGGATGACTGTTGCTCTGGTTTTTCACTGCATGCCTTGTTCGCGTTAGCAGTGAAAAACTTTCTCATAAGTTGTAAGATAAACAATGCCCATGTTTTTGTAACGAATCTTTTCTAGGCTGTATTTTTAGAATTGTTTTGCATTCCTTCTCTGGAGGCGGAGGAAGGTGATGGACTGAATCTATATCCTATCAATTTGGAGAAGCTTAACCTCTTCCTCCAATTGTTGATTGTCTGTACATATGTATAAAAGTGTGAAAATAAACGAGGGCCAGGCTTTTTTGCCCGTTGGCCCGAGACCTTGGCGTGTGTATGAAACCTGCGTCCATGCCTGCTTCTTAGTGTCGATCTGCGACAGATGACCAGGAGTTCATCCTGCTAGCAGGTACCTGTCTATTTTCAGGATAAAAACAGGCAATAATTCTTAACCGTGCTGGGCCAGAGAACAAAAGACTGTGTCAGAGTTAAAAAATATTGAGACATACCTTCTTCCACCATAGCATTTCCCTTCTGTGTGACTGCTTTAATGCGAGGCTCATGGCCTGCAATTTCTGCCTGCAAAGCCTGGTGCTTCTTTAGCAGATTCTGGACACCAATTAAGTCCTTGCCTGAAAGATACAAAATAATTAATCAGCTAAATCAGAGTCACTAGATGAAACAAAAATTTCAAGGCAGCTGCAGTCAGCGCTACACAAACTTGCAGAGGGAGAATTCCAATAATGAACACAATGACAGAGCATGATGGAAACTAAGTTACCACTGGAATTATATAAGCTACAGAACAGAGACCCAGGGGCAATGGTAAATATGTAACTCTGGACAATGTTAATTGCAGCAAACAGTTCTGAAATTTTCAGGGAATGTTCTATAAAGATACAATTTATAACAGAGCAATTCTGGCATCTAAATCCTAGAGATACCTCGGTTTGTTGAAGCTGCAATAGGTTCTTTTTCCCTAATCCAGGTCTCTTCATCCTCAATGTCACGGAAAAGCTGCTGCAGGCGAAGAGAATCTGCGAGTTTCTGCTTGCGAGCTACCATGGGGTCCTTAAGAGCTTCATAACGAGCCACTAAAGCTTCTTGTTTCTTCTTGATATTGTCAGCATCAAAGTGCCCAGCCTCTTGGAACTGGCGTGCCTGGATGGTAATGCCATCTATCCGATCCTAAAATTGATCCAGCAACAGCATTAGGTCAGAATTTCTGTGAGGTGGTTGCAGTGACTGAGAAGCTAATTTCTATTAAAGTCATAAAAATATTATTCTTAGAGACATACAAGTTATGTTTCAGTTCAAAATTATTTTTGATAAGCAAACTGTAAAACCCAAAGCTAAAAAAATCATAAAAAACCAGACCTGCTAAGGTCTCTGACCGAGCATATCTGAAAATACCATCTTTTGAGTGAGCAGATCTGAAAGGGCAGGAAAAAAAATTATTTCCGTTACCTGATGGGCAGCAACATCTGCCTCTAGCAGAGCGTGTTTCTTCTGAAGATTCTGAACATTAGTAAGATCTTTTCCATAATCATCAGAAGCCAAGTGTCCTTCTACTTCATACAGCCAGAGCTCAATGTCCTCCACATTGCGATTAAACTGCTGCTGCTGGTTGGCTTCTCGCAGTTTTATACCTGAGCGAGACAGGGGCAAGAGGAGAACACGGACAAGGTAAGCAAAGCGGAAACTGAAGTTAACTCATTTCCTGTCTTCTCCCAGCTAAACTCTCTAGAAATTTGCCCATATTCTTCTGAGCAAGTCATACCTTTGAGCTCAGTGGCCTCCAGAAGTTTCTTCCACAAGCTGATGACTTCATTCATGCGAGCTGCCACCTCATCTGACGCGTAGTGCTTGACATCAATCAGCTTCTGGCCAGCTTTCTCCAGGGCATCGATACGACTCTGGTTAGCAGACAGCTCTGCTTCAAAAGCCTGGTGTTTCTGAACTTTACCTTGCAAGTTTGATGGATCCTACAGATGAAGAAAGAAATAGAACATTTCTATACAAAATCAGTACCCAAAGGTCTCAGAACAATTTTTGAAATTGGACTACATTCATAGACGTGCCACGGTGTCACCAGAGGATCTGGTGCCAAAAATATGCCTTAAATCAGAATTCTTAAGCTATTGGGTAGGCATGATTACAGCACGATGGAAAAATGTCCCTTGGGGTCAGGAAGAAATTACAATTCCTCCTGTTGCCATTAATACCACCGACTATCAGCAACATTTTGGCTGATGTTGCTTCGTATCATCAGACTGATTACATTAAGCCCGGTACTACCTTAAAAGCATTCTACCATTCATCTTTGTGTTTACCTTGTAGGCCTCATCAGTTGCAGTTTTCATCTTTTCATTGACCCAACTCTTGAGCTCATCAGAGTCTCGGAAAAACTGCTGCAGATGGAAAGAATCTGCCAGCTGAGCACGGCGGTACATGGCTCTTTCATGAAGGGCATTTCGGCGGCTCAGCAGCTGAAAAAAAAAGGAAGTAAAAGGTTTTTAAATTCTTCAAGCTTGTAAAAACCACCACTGCATCTCTCTTGGGACAACTCCTATATTGAAGTCATACCATGTAAAATAATAAAGCAGAACAAGATTTAAAAGTCTACAGTCCAAATATATTTAGGATACTTACAGCATCTCTGCGTGTAGCAACATCATCCATGGCATAGTGATTATTCTGAATCAACTTAGTAGCAAACTCATCTAATGCCTAGAGGGAAAACAAGTTTCCATTTATTTGGTGTAATAGAAATTGCTTGTGCAAATTTGCTTAGTATATCAATTCCTCAAAGTTTATCACAGTAAAACTGGCAGAAAGCCATTAGCAGATCTATCCTTACACCCTTTTCTCTCTGTACCCTCATCCTCTCCAAGTGGAAGAATGCAGGTTTTCAACAAATCTTCATCCACCTCTGTGCCGGTATGATAAAGAAGCACCAGATTACTCTGCTCTGAGACAGAAATCAAGCCCTATCCCACACCTTTTCCATTATTTTCCATTTTAGAGACAATACCCGTTATTTAGATCTAATATATCCCACATAACAGGATCATTCTGCAAAGCAAACGCCATCCTTTACCATCCTCCAGCAATGTCTCCTCCCCAGGCAATAAATGCCCTTATTTCACTTCTTGCCCATTTAGTGACGACCAATGCCAATGTCTTACTGTGATTTTCTCCTCTTGGGCACTTAGGGATTTCTCAAAGTCCTCATGCTTCTTTAGAAGAGCCTCCACACTGTCCAGAGAATCACCAAGGTCTTCATTCAGCAGAAACGCCTGAAGTAAGGACACAAACACATTTTTATGTTTTCATACTCAGCTGCTCTAACTGAGCTCAAGCACAGCCAGGGATATTTCCTGCCATATGTTATTACTGAAATGTAAAAGATGCTTTATGAAAAAAGATGCTTTTACATTACTGAAATGCAAAAAGATTACTTTATGCTTCTAACAACCAAAAATTTTATCTTCTTATTCAACCAGCATTTTTCAAGAGTTAACATACACAAAAGCCAAGTCAAGCCCACTTGGCACAGCTCACAGTTTCAGCATTAGATGGAAACAGCCATTGCACCATTTCAGGCAGTCAGATAAATAACTCTGCACAGCACCCACTCACTAGTGGGTGTTTATGGCACTGTCAGTAGGCAATACCAATTGATTAAGCCTACAGAAGACTAGCCAGAAATTAAAAGTCCACCATATCTGGAGAATTCAAAGATATGCACTCACCTCTTGTTTGCTCATCCAGTTATCAACTTGTTCAGTATCTCTGTAGAAAAGCTGCAGGTCCATGCACTGCTCATACTGCTGTCTGCGGAGCTCCCACAGTTCCAGCAAGGCAGACCTTTCATCTGAGAGGATGGTCAGCTAATCGATTGGGAAGAGGAATATATAACAATTTTCTTTAACACTCTAGTTCACTTGCATCTCAACGGAAAATCAAATTGTGACTCTAAAAAAGTGGTTAGCAAGGAATTGAAAATGACTTCCTGTGTAAAGAATGAAATCTCCAGTTCCTGATGTGATCATCCTTTTAAATTAAGGGACACATAAGAAAGAGCAAAATTCTTCTTCAAAATTCTTCTTGCTGTCAACTTACCTTTTCTTTAACTTCATCAGAAGCGTAGTGCCCGGCAGAGAGCAAAGCCTGGCCTGACTCATCAGCAGATTTGAAGCTGTCTTCATGGGCATCAATTTCACCCTATGGAAGGAGATGTGAAAAAGCTGTTACCAAAATTTATCTTAGCACAGAGTGTCAGAATAACCTTACAATGCACATAACGTAGGTATAAATTCCTAAATTGGAGACTAAATGAGACTACAAGTTGATTTGAGCTGTATTCTTTCTGCCTAATTATAGGAATTCCTCATGGTGGAGAACTAAAACAGTCGTTAGTCCAACTGGCTGCTACCAGGCCTACTTTTTACTAGATATTATCATAAGCATTCTTAAATACTTAGTAATTAGTATATATCTACCATCTAGAAACAATTTAAAAATATTAAATCAGAACAGCAACCTAGTACTGTTAGTTGCATGATCAAAGCATTCCAGTGCTACAACATTGACTCAGAGACTGTGTTAGACATACAAATCAGAGGGCTGCTGACTTGATTTGGCTGTATAACCACTCTACCTTATGCTCCTGATGCCTGTCTAGAAGGGCTTCTGCCCCAGCCACATCATTGGCAAGTTCATCAGCATTTATCAGAGCCTTCATCTCAGTCACCCAGCTGGTGAGGTCTCTGAAGTCTGCGAGAAAGCGCTGCAGCCTTAGGAAAGCAAAGGAAAAAAATGGTTGGGAATAACTAATTTGCAGAGTTTCTCTCCCATTTCCCCAAAGAAAGGGTTACAAACATAAAAGCTGTTCCTCAGATACAAATAAAACAACACAAAAATGTGCTCAGAATATTAAATAACTAAACATGCTTTCAATCAAAAAAGAAGTCTTTTAAAGTTATAAAAATGTTGGTTTCTAAATCAATGTCTCAAAGACATGTTTTGCATATAACTTATATTGTAAGTAAAATCAATATTCCTAGCTACACACTTAGGACAACAGAAATCAAAATATAGTTCTCAGATAATCCACAGGGCTGCTTCTGTCACAACCATTACAGTGTGTGTAGGGGAGGGAACTGACAGAAAATTTCAGCTGCACATGCCTCAGCCTTAAAACAACCAAACAAATCCTCAAATTCCTTCCAGAATGCCTTTAGTTGTTGCATTTGGCATATGCTTAACACTTATCAGCAAAAGTGATCAGTTCGTTTCCCTTTTACATTTACTGTTAATTGCTCTGAAGAGCCTATGACAGGGAAGGTAAAGGAAAAGATTATTTGTGTGGGTCTCCACTGCCAAAAATCCCACATCGTGGGAGGGAACAAAGGGCAAAAAACCAAAACCAGAAAGGATGTAAACTAACCACCATATCGGGATTATTTTTTTTTTAATATGGCTTCTCAACAGTGACCTAACAGGTTATGTTTCAGAGACCAGGTTAGTATAGGCACAAGACTGGATGAAGAAAAACCCCACAGCAACAAAGAACTACCACAGAAACAGGCAATTCATTTGGTCTGAGATGATATATCAAACATTATATCATACTTCAATCTTCACAGAGACTCTTAAAGACTCTGCGGTGAACAGATTTGTAATAAAAGTATTTAAAATGCCTTTTTTTTTTCTCAGCAAAGCTGAAACATAGTCAGATAATGTACTTCAAAATGCACCTACCAACTCAGATGGAGAAAATAGCAAATGTCCTAAAACATCACTGTGTCTATTTCCATAATTGATCCATACCCAGAGAACGACAAAAAGCTGCAATAATTTTTCAATCATATAAATACTTCTTTTACTGGAAGAAGTTAGTGCAAAATAGAATTTGGTGAACAAGACTGCTCCAAAAACACCAGAATCATCCCAAAATTTTGGAAGCAGCACCCCATTCTTCTCCTTCGAAGAGCCCTCTGTCAAATGTGAACAAAGAGGGAAGCACCACTGCCCTGCTGCAGTGACCCACCTGTAGGAGTCATTGAGGCGACCGTGCCTCTCCGCTGCCAGCGTCCGGATCTGTTCCCAGTTAGCAATGAGCTCCTCCCGTTTCACTTGAATTTGGGAAGCATTTATTGGGTGAGACTGCTGCAAACGGTCAGCTTCTGCACACAGGGCCTTCACCTAAACCCAGGCACAAACTCTGAGTGAGCTTCCAGCCTTTCACAAGCAGGTTACCTTATTTAAACTGTAGGTAAAATACATCTTGTAGGGGTACCTTATCTTCCAGAGCTGCCAGGTCTCTTTCCAGGCCTTCATGCTTGCGCAGTAATGCCTGCACACTGGCTAAGTCTCTGCCAAAATCATCTGAGGCCATCAACTGCCCTTTCTCCTTAATCCAGCTGATTGTTTCATCCACATCCCTTCAAAATAAAGCACAAATTGAAAGCAGCTTTGTATGGAAAAAGGAAGAAAGCAAGATGTGTTCCCATACGTGTGCCACACTTACTAGCATACAAACCCATACATATTAACACTGCAGTCAACTACAAACAACCTATAGAAAACAAACAAATAGACTTTCTTTGCATCTCAAGAAACTTTGAAGCATATTAACAGGCCACTGTCACCACAGGCAAACCAGGAATTACAGCACCACTGAGCATTGTCACAGGGTGGATCCATTTCCCCCTCTGGACTCTTCTCCAATTTAATTACAGCAAATCTCAAAATGCTGTATCTCAAAATGGAGATGAGAGTAGAAAGACATTGCTCAAAGCCTCCAAAACAACTGGGCTAACATCCAATAAAAAAAAAGCACACCCCATTTAAGGCTCATCTAGGACAGAGCTGGGGGAAAATGTCCTCAGAGGAAAGGAGAGTAAAACTGCCATTAGCAGGAATGAACAAAACTGCCAAGTGCTGAAAAGCTCCATCAGAATGACCATTCTAAAGTAATTGTAGAAAAACGAGGTCTTCATTCAACAAGACATGCAGAAGAGCAGAGCAAAGCCATAGGAGACAGTAGCTCTTCTCATACTACTGTGTGCAGCTGAATGCATCATTAAACACCCACACAAGGGTTACATCATTCAGCAGATTCAGCCAAGTTCATACCTGTTGAAACGCTGAACTTCAGCTGCCCCGAAGAGTTTTCCTTGCCTCTGAAGGGCAAGTCCTTTAAGACGCTGCCAGCTTGCATTTACTTCATCCTGTTTGGACTTTATCAGTTCCTCTTCAGGGTGTTGTTCCTGGCAAGCAAAGGAAAAATGCTATTTTCATATGTTCCTTGGTTTTAGGTCCATTGACAAAATGCTGCTGGTCTTCAGAAGATCAATTTCTAATTACTGTCCTTTCCAGATGATCACTCAATTCAATAGTTTCCCTGAAATTTCACTGTGCAAACATTCAATACTCTCGTAGTGGTTTCCCTATATACTAATTAGTCCATGGGAAAATGGGAAGAGGGCTGTAAACAGCATCTTCTTTTTCCCTGGAACAAAACACTTCCTGCCCTGTCTCTCTCCTTGATCAGGCTCCAGATGTCAAACCAGAAGAGATATTAAACCTCTTCATCCAAGGGAAATATATTTAACCCCAATATGACAGTTTCTCTTACTAATCACTACTCTCCACAGTTTCAGGAACATTCCCAGCTGGGGCAGTTATTCAGGCTGTTCGGCAGAAGAACAAGTTAATCAAATGGTGACAATGCAGGGTGAAGATAGCCAAGTACCCATGCAGAGCAAAGCTTAAAGATCTGCTCCAAAACAGGGGGAAAAGAGGGGAAGTTACAGACAAACGTTTGCTGTGATAACTGACTTGCCAAAAGAGATCTTCAACACACATGAATGCTTACCTGGATAAGTTTGCCAGCAAACTGGTTCACTTCATTTACTCTTTCTTCATGAGCTGCAAGGTCTGTCTGGAACTCTTCAAACTTCTTTTGCAAAACTTCAACATGCTCTAAGTCCTGTCCAAGCTCTTCTGAGGTCACTATTGCTTCCTAGCACATTGGAAAAAAAAAAAGTCAATTTCAGTATATCCTATGGGAAATCACTATAAAAAATCAGGAAGCAAACTGTCCTAATTTTCAATAGGTCAAAGACAATCACAGTGTTTAAGGTCAGATTTAAAACTACAGAGTTTTATCCATTGAACTCCATTCTCTGCCCCAACACCTACCCATTATTGCAGAAAATATGCAAGATCACTAAGGGAATTATTTTTTCATCTTCCTTGATCATATTAATTTTTCAAGTACAAATTCTTAGCACACAGAGTGACTAAGAGTTTTTACACTGTTTATGGGCATTTGCTGTAGGCTTCTGATGCAAGATTTCTGCACAAAAAGTGCAGTGTCCTATTCAGTAACAGTTATACAAGGTTTACAGTTTGAATCCACAGAGACACAAAATAGCAAACCATCATTTAAGGAAACCAGTGTGATTATTTTGTGGCTTTTTTTCCTTTCAACAGTGTGGTTTGTGGTCTGCTTCCTTAGAGTTCAAAGAATCAAGAGCCAACAGTCCTCCTGCAGTTCATGTCCTTACAATGTATATCTAAAGATATTCCAATCATTTAGTAATGATGTACACACTGCTTGCTGCTTGGGCTGGCTCCTTTCTGAAACAAATAATTTAGAATATTTATTTTTAAAAAACTGCCTTTACATGTTGAAGATTTCCCTTAGAGGAAACTTGAATTTTATTTGTCTTCTCAAAGCAAAGAATGAATTGATAATGCTAAAAGTGCTCTCCAACACACAGGCTTCCTCTTAGACTAATAACTTTTTTTGTGGCTGCAAAACAATAATAGTTTGCACACCTACTGCTGATGCAATGTGAATAATTAAATGAAATTTACAGGTGCCTTCACACGTTTTCTGTGAGTACCTGATCTCCAGCAACTCTATGCTGACAAAAATTTTCCACACAAACACATCAAATTTCCCATCAAGGAGACAGTAAAGGGAGGTAATTACACACCTTATCATTGATCCAGTCTAAGACATCTTCACATTCCCGTAAATATTGCACCAACTTCTGTGCTTGCAATAATTTGACTCCCTTCTCTCTCATCTTTTCCATCAGTAGTTCCCATAGTCGGTGCAGCTCCTGCAGACGAGTCTGAAACAAAAGGATGTTGTTATTAAAATCCCCTGTCAAAGAAGATGAGATTTACTCCCCTCCTGTCCTTAACAGTAGATTTATTTACTTTTCTGAAGTTGTACATCCTAAACTTTACCTTAGACAAAGGGTGAGGGACAAACCACATGATTCTATCTCCAGTAAGTAGTTTTCAAATCATGCAAAGTGTTGCAACACAAAACTAGAAATTACTGAACTGAGTATTTAGACAGTTGTTATTAACTAATGAAGCTATCAAATATCTTTACATAACTATGAGCTAAGCATCTTGAGATAAAATTTGATTTAAATTCTACGCTAATGTGAAGTCAGACCAAAAATTTGCTGCCCTCCACTTCAAACGTTCAGTCTTTTACATGAAAGTCAACTCACAAAAAGTGAATCGCATCTTCCTTTGGGTATTTATTTTTATTTAAGACAACACATTTGTTTCAAGTCAAACTTATGCCATTTCACTGTATTTTAACCACTTTTCTTAACACTAAACAGTTTATATATTTAGCTAACATAGTGAAGTGACATGATACGGACACACTAGGAACAATTACTAGTTTTAATATTGAGTTTCTCTGGCTGCACTTGGCCTTTCAAAACTGTTGGGAGCCACTATAAACTTCACAGACAACAAAAAGTAAAACCACACTCCCACACACGCACACAACTTGCAAAACAGGAAAGTAACTGCTCCACCCATTGTTTGTAACACTGCGCTCATCAAGACCTGAAACTTGAAAGTCATTCAAGAGAAGCTTTTGAACATCATGGGCTGATAGCCCTTAATCCACTCAGAAAGTTAAATGAAAGAGGTTTCAGAGGAGGAAAGAACTCTGAGCAGTGCCCAGAATGACGGTGCAAACTGCCAACCAAGGAAGGAAGGAGACACTGCAAAAAGAAGTTACACTGCAGAGCCACAAGCTTCACCTACTCGTATGTGGGACCCCACTTGGGTGGCCGTGACTATCGGGCGCTGGGCAGTCCGGTATGGCGTGAAGGACTGAACCAGTAAAGGCAAGTTAGAATGAAATGCTAAACTAATCAATTAAGTTTGATAATCACTGCAAAAACATCTCATCTTTAAACAGTTCTCCTCAGAACCAGATCCAAAAGAAGTTACGAGCTGGGTGCTCATGAAAGAGAAAAACACCCCTGAGCTTTACAAATACAAATTCTCTCATGATTTCACTAATCAAATACCTGTAGAATTTTAAAGAGTGGTTTTGAATACAGAGTTATCTGTGCAATCTGAACAAAGTGCTTAAGGAACAGCCTGTAAGAGGGAGGAGGGAAAAAAGCTTTAAAACTCACTCTTATGGTTTCAGACGCAAAATGGCCTTCATTTATCATCTGATTTCCAGTCTCATCCAGTTTAATGATGGCTCCTGAATTGGCCTGCACCTCAGCTTCAAAGGCTTGGTGCTTCTGCAGCTTCCCCTGAAAAGAAAACATCAAAGAATGCGACTGAGATTTGGTGCAGGGACCCCTCCACATTCCCCAGCATCAAGATTTAAAGTGTATTTTATGCATATTCAGGACTGACAAACAAATAATAAAACTGCACAGCTGAAATCAGTTGTATCATGTGTTTGACAGGTGGATTCAAACATCCCAATTTTAGTTATTTCTTTCTTGTGCTTGCTCTTGCACATGACAGCAGTCAAACCTCTGAGAACCTGTCAGCTAGTTCTGCCCACACAAGCTTATTTTCTACAAATATCTTTCTATTCACAGAGTTAAGGCATCCAACAAATTCTAGGATTAAACAAACTTAGTTTTACACTACATTACACTGAGCAACTTTTTCTATGCTGATGTAGCATCTAATCCATTATTAGAAATACTCCAATTACATCAGCAAAAAAAAAAAAAAAGGCTTTTGAAGAGCACTTTGCAAGGTCATGGGTATTTGCATCCATCTTTCTTCACTTTCAGATCAAGTTTCACTTCTGTGTTTGTTCTATCCCAGCTGACCTGTAATGCCCTAAAATTAATAATACAGGAAATATAAAGTGGCAGGAGGACTTGCCTGCAAATTGCTTGGGTCTTTGTAATTTTCATCTGATGCAATCTGCAGTTTCTCTTGGATCCACTTTTCAAGCTCATCCGCATCACGCTGGAAAAACTGGAATCGATACGAATCTTCAAGTTTTTGGCGCCTTAGAGAAGAGAGTTCCTTGAACCTGTGGTAACGGTCCAAAACTTGCTGACGCCTTTCTTGGATATCTTCTGCTGTTTCCAACACTTTTACACCACTTGGATCCATTTTCTGAAAACGAAAATAAAACCCCATTATGTTTGTCTTATAAAACATTGGCAGATCAGGAAGAGATCCATGCAAAAAAAAAGTTGTTTTCTTAAAATCACACATGGTTTACTTACAGTCTTACTCTGTGTGTGCAAGTACATGTATAAAATATATAAAATCTTTTACATAAATAAAACCTCACTGCTAGCAGAAAACAGTAGTAAAGGAAAATCTACAAAGACATTTAACACCTATTTGGTTTGGAGAAATACGGCTGCAGCCATATAATGTTCGTGTCATCTCAAACTGTAGCATGCAAGTGTCCAATAAAAGAGCTAAAAACGTGGGTTTGTGCACAAATATGTGTAGATACAGACATAAAATATTTCTTGTACAACATACAATATCTCGAAGCATTTTATTTAAAATATTCAATACAGAACTAAAGAATATAACTCTTCTTTGAACAATAGTTAAGTGGCCTACATGTATCTATACACACTTACATACATACACAGACCCACATCTCTGTCTGATGCATCTCTTTGTTCTCTCAATTTAAAAAGTTACAAACCCATCCTGCCACTCTCTACATACCCTTTCAAAAGCCATTAAGAGGCTTCATAGAGCTGGCCTTAGACAAGTAAGTTAAGGAGCATTTTGTTTAACCCATGATCTTGCTCCGACTGAAAATCCTTCAACATCGCTTTATGTACTAAAACCTAATATTGTTACCACAGGCAGCAAAGACCTCACTACGGATCTGTTTTTTCTCTTTTCTACTAAAATTGGGACAACCTTTAATTTTCGGTTCCTAAACTTTTAAAAAGCAATTTGATTTTCAGTAAGAGATCTGGGCACTAGAATAGAACTGTAACGCGAATTTAAAAAGTGGAACTATTATTATCACTGAAGTTTGGATATTTAATGATTTATTTAACAACTAACTCTGCGTATCAAGAGGTTGCTGCAACAAACACTCTGTGCTTGAACAATTTTGCAATTAACGTCTCTGTATACAAGTGTTTACATGAGTCACTCATTTAATGCTTTTCTACCATCAATTCTGCACACTCCAAGCTAAAGGTACATCTCAAGAATCCTGTCAGAGATAGGGGAGAAACCCAGACTAGAGCTGCAGACTAAAGGACATGGGCAATCAGTTAAAATACATCACTAAATATTAAATTGTTATTTAGTCATTAGTTAGCTTCATGCTTTAATTAGACATGTATCTTGCATAATTGTATGGCAAACTCCACGGGTTGCAAAGTGATCTCCAGGGCCGTGTTTTCCAAGCACTTGTAAAAGGACAATCTGATAGAAAGGAACATATGGGGATGAATCCACACATTCCTGAGCTCCCTTCCAAGGTCCCCACCCTGCAGAGGACAGCCGTGCCAGCAGCACTCCTTGCTCCCATGAACTCTGAGCCCCAGCTGCACTGCGGCAGTTGCAGGAAGGAAAGAAAATTCAGCTTTGCTTTTTCTTCCACTCATTACTGTAAAAGAGGACAAAGAAAAAACCACCCCAGTGTGTGCAGACTGTGTTACATAAACGAAGCCCAGGTTTCATCTGGCAGTGCTACCAAAATCTCCACTTAATTAGTGTATCTGAGTATTAACAGCTCAAACCCCTGAACAGAACTCGAGCTCAAGCACAGATATGGTTCCCTGAGAAAGCAGCTGTTTTTCCCAGCACTCTTTCAAACAGCCTTTTTCCTCCAGGAAAGGAAGTTATTGCTAAAAACTTCCTTCCCTGCCCTGTCATGCTGTGTTTGAATCCCCACAACACTTCTTTTAAACTGCATTGTGTACAGCAATAACACAGTGGCAGCTAGTCAATGTACTGCACGGCTGGAGCGCCTCTCTGCTGGTTCTGGTTTTGGGTAGTAAGTAGTGGGAGAAAATTAAATCCTGGTCAGTCTCTGGAACACTGTACACTCATTCACTGTACAATGAAATTCAACTCGTGTTTCAATATTAAAAAAAACCTCTGGGAAGCGATTTGAAAATATTTTAAATTATTTAATTATTTACATTAATAATCTAGGGAAATATTTAAATTATCATTTCAAACATTGTTACAATTTTGAAAGCCCAGTGGCAGACCTGTGATTTACCCTGGGAGCCAGTTTGCCTCTCACCACAGAAGCCAGGCAATCTGGCTTCTCTTTTTGCTGGAATTGGTTAAAAGAAAGGCTCCTTTTGTAACTACAGTGGAGCCAGTCAATTGTAAAAGAAGTGCTTTAGTGTAGCAATAATGGACTGTTCTTCCTGCAGCCCCAGCTGACGTCAGCAGTGTCTGTGCTGCCAGAGCCACCAGGGAGCTCAGAACTCAAAAGTCATGGATGCTGCAGAACAGTGCAGTCTCCCTCCCTCCCTGGATGTTATCACCTCCAACTGCAGCACTCCCTGGAATACCAAGCACCCCTCCAAGACGTTCCCAAACCTTCTTGGTTCAACTACATCGTTTGAAGACACCTAGGATACACCTCTGCACTTCTTGCACAAATCCCACCAACTAAAAGTTGTGCTTTATGTTTTTAAGGCAAAAAGCGCTGGGATGTGACTGTGCCAGGCTGTCCCCAGATAACCGGCGTCATCCCTCCGGCCCCGCCCGGCACAGCCGGTGCTGGACGATAAGGACGGGCTGAGGGAACTTTCCAAGCCCCAGAGAGCAGATCTGGACTGTCCTGATGACATTTCATTCCTCCTTTCATGCTGTAAGACTGATATTAGGTCAGCTTATGTCTAACTCAAAAAATCTGAAATGCTTCTTCACACTGCACCATTTTGGTGATGTTATTTAAGAAGAAAAAAAAATAGCCAACAAAAAGAAATAGGAAAATGAAGGAAAAAATCCTGAAACAACAAAACAAACTTATTACTCTCAACCTTCTATCTATGCCTTCCCCAGTCAATAGAAATTATACATAATAGCACACTAAAATATACAACTGTGGGTATTTACAGACACCGCAGTGCAACAATGACGATGTCAGCAACACCATTCAAGTTTGGGAACAGCGGAATTGAGGTGGGTTCAACAGGAATTACAGTGGTGCCACACAGCAGAGCTGTCAGCATTTCCCTTACCATAACATGTTTTCAGGGATTTAAAAGCACAAATGTGAAATACATTCAGTGCTAGGCAGAAGATTTCAGTGTATGTTCAAAACCAATTACATGAAGCTTAAAAAAATTAAACTCCTTTGCCTGAAAAACAATCAGATATCAGTACATCAAGATCTTAAGAAGTAAAATAATTATGTTCTCCTAAGAAAAGTCCTGATGTGTTACATTTATTCACCATACACGACCTCAGTAGTAGCCTGTAACAGAAATATTTTCCCTATCAAAACATTCCTGCTTCCCAAGTATGCACACAAGAATAGCTTGATGCATTTTTTTTTTATGTTCATAAACATCACACATCGTCAATCTTGTCTAAAGAAGATTTAACTGATATCAGCTACTCCCTCCTGGGGAACAGGAACAGACTGCTGATCCTTCTTCTTTAAGCAAAAAATGGATGTGAAAATAACCTTCAAAAGGACAGAGAAAAAAAAAATAACAGACATTTTTCCCATCTTTCATTTCTCCCATTCACAGCTTCCTCAAAATACCGGGGAAGAAACAAACTACCATGACTGCCTAGTTTAGGGAAGTCCATAAGTACTTGTACTGCTGGAAAATCAAAGAGAATCCTTCTGAAAACGTGCACAGCACTGGCTCCTGCAAAGGGAGCCTGAGTATGTTGTGTTACAGAGAAGGAGTTAAAGGATGCCATGTCCTATCCTAGAGATTTAAAACACTACTGGGACAATATTGATGCCCGGCCTTTTGGTTTGTTTAATTTAACTTTACAAAATAAAGACATTTTAAGGTTAGACTACGTGCAGCAGAACACTGTGTCCAAATACGCTATTAAGGAAGGTCACTAACAGCCCCCAAACTTCCACAAATTCCAAGCCAGAAAAATCAGTCAAGCACTGCAGTACAAAAAAAAAAAAATCAAGATTTGCTGAAGTTGTTGCTTGATGCTGTAGACTCCTACAGACTAACCACAGTGCAAGTAAAATTCAAAACTCAGCCCCAAAATTTAAGCAGGTATTTCATGGACACAGAAACTGTCGCATTAGAAGAGAAAATAAATGCAAATTGTTTAAACCAAAGTGTTTGCAAAGCTGGTGATTTAGGCTGACAAGAAGGTTTGAGCACAGCCTCAACAATGCACTTTTGTAATATGAAGATAAAGACCTGTTCGCTTTTAGGCATTTCATCTTAAAATCCCAATTCCACTATTTAATAAGAGCAGTTGAACTGCCCATCTGAATTTGGTGTCTTTACATGCAAGGGGGCTTTTTTGGATTTGTTTTTGCTTTAACATCACAGACCTTTGATAGAACTATCCAGGGCTGGCAAGGACTGCACTCTGCTGAGACTCCTGAGAAAGCAAATTACCTTGACTGCATTGCAGAAATGCAGAGTTTACAGGTAACGCAAGATTATATAATTAACCCCAGTGTTTTCCATCCCCATTTGTTATCTTTTCATTGTCATTTTAATTGCAGTATAAACATTTACATCACCACCATTTCCAAATAAAATCTGGTTGCTTGTGTTCCCCAGCTGAAGTATGATCCGCACATCCTATTTATTTTATCACCACTGAAACAGAAGCATCACTGTGTAGAAACCATGACAACTCAAGGATTATAAATTTGTGCAAGTGGATGAATAGGATCCAAAGCCAACTTTGAATGCACAATGTTCTACACTGTAAATCTCCTCACAGTTGATTTGCAGATGCTATAAAGAAAAAGATTCTGCTCAGGTACGTTTTAAAACAAAAACCTCTTGGAAAATTAATCAGTATAAAAACCTGATTATACGGAACTATAACTCCTATAAAATGTTCACACATCATGCATCACAGACAGAAATTAAGCAACTCAAAGTATTAAAGGAAAGGCAGATCAGACTCACACGAAGTGCAAATAAAGCACCTGCTGCATAGAATAAATTCAAACCAGTGGCTTTTGTTACAAACGGGTCACTGCAATAAAGGCAGGCAAGTGTGGCAAGGGCACTTCATGCATTACTGAAAAATACCTGGACTTTGACTTTACGAAACGATGACAACATGATGGAAGAATGCAGAGTCTAAAAGGGAGGGGGAAATCAAGATAACATTCAACTAATGACCAGCATAAGGATATGGCTGAATTTTTTTCTGTCACAGTACCTGTTAATTACTTTCCTTTTGCTTCCTTGACACATAAAACAATTTGGTGCTAGTGTTACCCAAGCTATTGAAAATGACGGACCTCCTCATGCAAAAAGAAGGTTACTATATCAACAGGAAAACTTAGTTAATTCAGGATGTACTAACCTTTCCAGTTAGTTAAAAACAAACCAAAAAACTACCATAATCTGAAGGTCAAAACAGAAAGTAAAGCAAGTTATCTGGACTTGGCAAATGATGGTCCTTACTACAGCATAATCAAGTGCGATGGCTTAATTTGAAGACACAAATTCAATCAGAAGTTTTGGAATGTAAGTATCTACAAAAATGTTGACTTTCAATTGCCACAACAAAAAAAACGGACAAGTAGCAGTTGCAACAGAAGGTATTCTTTGAGATGACATTTTTTGAGATGTAAGCTGTTAAATCCACTGAATTTTCAGCTGAAAATTTCCTTGCCTTCCCCAACCGCATGGACACGCTGCAATCCCTCCATGGAAAACTGCAGCAGTGTGCGTGCCTTTGTGCCTGCTGGAGCTGTGGAGGCCTCTTTGGCATTTGCACAGCTTCACCTATGTCAGCTGCAGCAGGGAGCCGGCACATTCCCACTCTGCTGGATCCATGGGCAGCCCTAGGAGCACAGCCTAGGCCATGCTCGCAGTCTCAGTCTCCATCCACGGCATCTGCAGTCTGCTCCACCCCATTCCTCTGCTGCCTACACTTACTCCAGGGACAAATGGAAAAAACAAACTCCCACACTACACTAATAAGCAGAGGAGAAAAGGGAGGAATTCATATTATTTCCTCTGATACAGGGGAAGTGATCAATTGTCCCCAAAAAGCAATGTATTTATGATTAAAACAGTTACAACCCCATAAATACATTAAATGGACCAAAAAAAGGCAGTAATGATACCAAGTTATATGTGTTATATTACTAAGGTTAGTCGTAAATGCCATAGTTAAGAAATACAAATTTCTCACCAAGAGGTACCACCCTCCATCAAGAGAATTAAGGCCTCTCTTATCCTACTGCTGTGCAGGAGAAAAATGTGCAGAAATGCTTAAAATGTGTAAATGTAACCACCTTTTTTGTTATTGTTGCTACCTTTGTAATTAAAAAATCAACCAGAATTATGTTTAACTTCCTGAACTACAGATCTCATATAAGCATTACATCTAAATCTGGTTTTTTAAATAAAATTTCAATTGCAGTCTGACCAATATGGATATTGTGGCTTTTTATTTCAATGAGAATGGAAATAAATTACTTCTTGTGAACAATGTAACCTGTTATCTTGGTTCAAGTATTTTCTACAGCTTAACAACTCAATTATTACAGTTACAGATCCTGCACACAATGCAGCAGAAAGCATACCATTTTCAACCTTCTGTCCATCATTTTCTCTGCACAATTTGTAGATAAGGTCAAATGAAGATTTCAAGGAAGAACTCACTGCTAGTTGTATGTAAATGCATGAAAATCCAACGGTGGGATTTAAAATCTGTTTTGAACAGATCTGAATCCCTGACTAAGGCCTTTTGGTGAACACAATCATTGGAATCTTCTGGCACTTTACTGAAAAGAAAAATGCCAAAAGAAAATGAATTATTTGTTTTCCAGAAAAATACAGAACCATTTCAGGCTGAGTTGGCTTTTTTTGGGTTCTTTTTTCTTTTTTTTTCCCTGATGTGTTCATTCGCCATCTCCAGACAACTACTCTTCAAAACCTATTTAAATATGTATGAAAGACTGCTCAAGAGTCACGTACATTTTCAACCGGAACACGAAGCTGGTTTATGATAAAACAGCTACAAAAAAATCCTGAACAACCAATATGAACCTGCTGAAAAAATATACAACGATAATTGCTTGGTTTTCCTTCAATATCAGGGAAAATGGTTGCCCTATTGGCACATAATTACGACCAGCAATGCAGATTTATATTGTTATGACCAGGTAAGGCGTATGCAGGCAACAAATTGAGAAACACTTGACTTGAATTTATTTTAAATTAAAAAAAAAAAAAATTAATCAAGACAGGGACAAATCCTGATTCTTTTAAAAAGGAAGCAGTAGACCTTGCCCTACATACAAAGTGACACATAAGAAAGGATCAGAGGTCGGGAGATTCCTTTGAAATGCCTCCCTGCTTGTCAGCTCTGCTGAGCCACCTCCGTGTCCGTCCCTGCCTGGAGACCCCCGGGCCCTGCGGAACGGTCTCTCCTCGCCGCCTCGGCCTCTCCATCGCTCCTTCCTTCTCCTCGCCGCATCTCCTGACCTTGGACAGGGCTGGGCAGCCGCGGGAGCCATTGCTGTGCAATGATTCCCGGCGCTGCGAAGCGCGGGGGGCTCCATCCCCCGGGAATTCTCCCCTAGAAATGCTGGGTGGCACTCCGAAGGGAAGGGCGGGCACGGCGGGGTCTGTTACCAGCCGTGGATGTTATTTTCCGCCTGTCTGTCCCTCCTCGCGGCGCTGAATGGGATTCCAGCTGCGGGTCGCGCTGCCCAGGGCGGCTGCGGCCGCTCCCTGCCCGCCCGCCCTTCACCCGCGCCGCGCCCCCGCCCTTCGCTCCGCTCCGCTCGCCCGAGGGCCGCGGGGAGACGCTGGGCCCGGCTCTGCGGCTCCCCGCGATAAAGAACCGTCCGGCGGAGCCGCGGAAGGCGACAGCAGGCGACCACAGGGACGCCCGAGGAGGCAGGGCCGGTCTCAGCCTCCCCCTCCCTCGGCGTACCCGCACACCTGTGCCCGGCTGTGTGTGCGGGGCTGGGTGAGCCCGAGTTGGGCGCCGTGAAGGCCTCGCGGCGCCCCCCTCCCCCCCCCTCGCCCCATCCC
>VZRR01007504.1:184968-235428 GCA_013398015.1 Oreocharis arfaki | reverse complement strand
GCGGAGGAGCAGGGTGCGGAAGGCATTTGTGCCCTGCAGGGACCGGCCTCGGGCACCACAAAAATACACGATTAGACTGGAAATCGGTTAAAATGTCCGCGCAGGGGAGCGACAGAGTGGTCTCCACCTCCTTCTCCGGAGTCAGGGTCAGTTTGGGTTCTAGAGAGTCGAGGTTCTGCGGCTCAGTTATGGGGACAGGTCACCTGTGCAGCATCCAGCCATGCTCAAAGCAGCAGCTTCATTGCTTTATACTATAGAGATATGTATATATATATATATATATATATATAAAAAATACACACATTTGTATATATACATACACATATACACAGACACACACATATATATATATATTATATACAGATGTATAGATATATAGGTAAGAGTGACTGCTTGAAGCACTATGCAGCGTCCCCCAGAAGCCTGGCAAGGACACAGCATCAAAAAGCTGCGAGCGCCTGTCAAGGGAAAGCTATTTCTGAAAACCTGATGCATAAATTCAAAGGAAAATGAGCCTTTATCATGAAATCGATGTTTAAAATAGACACATTCTACTAAAAAAAAATAGAGATTAGAGGGCTGGAATGCAGCAAGAATGGTATTGGCTCAAAGTGGTGAGTGGGTTTGATGGCTTTGTGAATTAATAACACTTTGAGTGAAGTACTTAACTGGAAGCACAGGCACTTATGGTGACATTGCATCCCTGGGACTGCCTGGAACTCCTGTCTCCAAGCAGGAGTCTGATTCACACCAACGTTGATGCAATCTCATCCTAAGGGCACATTAGTTTCACATCTATGATGCTCTCCTTGGTCATATTTGATATAAATATACAGGTAAAAACACCATGAATATATTCATAATACCTTAGTTGCACTGCATCTTCACAACACCAACTGGCTAACATCTAAACCTGCTAAAATGACAGAACCAAGTCAAACATTCAACTCAAGCAGCAGATACAACCTCAAACTGCATCTAAAAATAAATATTGTTTCTTATGAAGCACACATATTATTCATTTAGAAAATCTTATTAGTATTTTTAAAATAGTAGGTCTGTGGATATTCTTTACTGAGGCAGAAAAGGGTACCTTGTTTTTTATAAAAATATATACTTTTATTTACTCCACAAATGTTAGAAACCCCTAGTAGCTGTCAGCAAAAACAGAAGAAAAGGATTGTATTTCACAAGTACATCATCAAATTCCTCCTTGGGTTTGGCACAGGCAGACAATTGTTTCTAATAGACAGGACCAATTACTGTCTTGGCAAAGTGAATCTCCACCATAATTATGGATATGCAATATATAATTAAAACATCTGCACTTAGTATTAAAAAACCTTGTACATTTTCAAGTATACTAACAAAAGTTGCATTGCTTCAGAGTTATCTGGCAAAAAGGATACCAAGAGGATATTTCCAATTTCCCGGAACAATCACAAGGTAACAGTAGTCTAAAGAATTCCAGGATCAGTTTACAAAACACATGAACCAAATACAAATTTAACTTAGGTACTAGACCATTTTAAAGCCAATGTTAAGGGTTTTACAAGCCTGAATTCCAAAGCACATGCTACAACCTCTTCTCAGAAATCTCAAGAACTATATAAAAAATCAAATTCATATTTTTTTATGGCCTCAACTCCATGTTCTACAGCTTCAAATCCTGGTGTCTCTAGGAATAATAAACCCTGGTCTGGTAACAATAACATTTTCAACTTGCAACAGCCTATTGCCAGAATAATTAACTACCTTAGAGAACTCGGAATTAAATTTTGTCATCTTAGAGGCCACCAAAACAGTTTAAGGGCAGCTCACCATAAATCCAACAGATTTCCCATCTCCTGTATTCACCAAGGAGCTGTGGATTTTCTCGACTGTCCCTCTCCAACAGACAAAAACCACAGAACTTCTATTGTTACAGGAGCTCTTCTTTCCCCCACAAACCTTTTGGAGCAGTGAGTCTACCTCCCTTCAACCCAGAGTCCTGCCTTTTGGAGCAAAGTTACATCCAAAGGAGACAAGTGTCAGCATGGTTCACCAGCATGGTTTACCAGCCTCACCACAGTTTTGATGTCGAGAAAAACAAGCCCATAAGCATCATTACAGCTGAATTATAAAAGACAGATGTAAGAAAGACAAAAATAAAGTTCTAGCAGTAAGTTTGAGATTGATTACACTGTTAAGAGTTCATAAAGCTGTGAGGTATTTTCACTTCCATGAGCTGAACAGCACTGTCCAATTTTTCAGTCCAAGAGTACTTAACCTCTGGAGCCATCAGGACAATGGATTTAAGGCATCTTCCACATGTTTAAACATATGAAGGAAAAGTCTTGAATTTTCAGTAATGTATTATACAAGAACTTATAAAGATCTAATGCAAAGATTAACTTCCAAGTCTAACATATAAATCTTCTTGAATAAAACATTAAGGTTGATAAAATATTTTATTCTCATTCTTCTAAACTGTGTCCAGGGGCTCCCCATCCAAGAAACACTGACCTGTTGGAACAAGCCCAGAGGAGAGACACTAAGTTAATCACAGGGACGGAGTCCCTCTGCTCCAGAGCCAGGCTGGGAGAGCTGGGGGTGCTCACCTGGAGAAGAGAAGGCCCCAGGGCAAGCTCAGAGCCCCTTTCAGTGCCTTAAAGGGGCTCCAGGAGAGTTTGAGAGGGACTTAGGACAAGGGCCTGGGGAACAGGACAAGCAGGATTGGCTTCCCACTGAGAAGGGTTACATGGGATACTGGGAAGGTTCTTCCCTGTGAGGGTGGGGAGGCTCTGGCACAGCTTGCCCAGAGAAGCTGTGGCTGCCCCATCCCTGGAAGTGTCCAAGGCCAGGCTGGGCCTGGTCTAGTGGAAAGCATTCCTGCCCATGGCAGGGGTTGGAATGAGATGATCTTTAAGGCCCCTTCCAACCCAAACCACTCTGTGATTCAATACACATAAAGGCAAAATATACTTTGTGCAAACAGAAAGCCAGGTCTGAAAGCACTGACATCCAGGTGAAAGGAAATACAGACCGATTTATGTTCTCCAAAAGGAAGGTGTCAGAACGCCCTTTGGTAATGGAATTTCCTCCGCCTGTAGACATTTCTAATGGAGACAAAGACAAATAATAAAGATAAATAAACTTGTATCTTAATTTGGCATCTCTTTTCAGGAATTCTGATGGCTCTTACTGTACATTCAAAGCATTGCTAATAAAATGTACCAGAATTAATTATAAAATTAAAGTACAACTTCAAAGCTATCATGTTTTAATATCATAATCTAAGTCAACATTCACAGAACAATTTAAACAATCAAGTATTTTACAGTTTTGCAAGCTTTATTAAAAATATATGCAGAATGCAATGCTAAAGAAGCACTACAGAGAACAGTTCAAAGCGTCACTTCCCCGTATATCTAATCAGGACAAGTGCTAAAACCAAGCAACTACTGACAAGAAATAGCCGTGACAGAAATGACTCAGCAGAATCCTCCTCAACCTGTACATCTCCTCTCACTGATCTTCCTTTATAATCAAAATACATTTTCATTGATAAAAATTAGATGTGAGGTAAGAAAGCAGCGAGATGTTTGACATCATAACTATCATTAAGGTAATTCAGTCATTGAAAAGTTACAAAAGATAGGTTAGATCATAGAGAGAGGTCTGAATTATCAGGCATGCTGCAAGCAGTGCCAGCCTCATTATCCAAATGACGCATATATTCAATGATGGGAAAAACAAAACCCAAACCAAAACATTTGAAAACTAAATTAACACATCCTCCCCCCCAACTGCTTTACCTGCACGAAATTCTTCAAACGTGACAAACAGCCCATCTGGCCAGAGCTGGTCACAGCTTCAATTCTGCAGAAACAACAGCACATTTCAAAATCTATTTAGAAAGTTGGGTTTGATTCACAACTGGGTGTGGGGGTGGATGGCAGAGATGGGAAAACATGGATGAGTCATCTAAGAGCGAACATCAACATTCCTAACCCCAGGTATCATACCTCGGGATATAGGATTTCTGGATAAAGAACATCGTTTTCCAGAACTGAATCCCATACTGCTTCATCAGAGCGTTGCCACACACCTGTGATACAGAAAGGCACAAAGAGCAGGTTACAGAACTGGGTTTCAGACTTGTATGACAGCTGCAATGAACCTGTCCCATACGAATGACTTAATGCTTTATTCAGACATTTAAAGAAATACACCTACACTAAAACAAGCAAATCCTCTATATGCTGTTACTGCTACCACAATCACCCTTTTTTCCTGTTGACTGTGGTGGCCACTGATACGAATCTTGTTATCCTTCATTTCACCCCAGTCTTCCTCCAAAAATA
The DNA here is from genome assembly GCA_013398015.1 of Oreocharis arfaki. Taxonomy (NCBI): domain Eukaryota; kingdom Metazoa; phylum Chordata; class Aves; order Passeriformes; family Paramythiidae; genus Oreocharis; species Oreocharis arfaki. Next base: position 231,082 of record VZRR01007504.1, on the reverse strand, counting down.
GTTCTCTTCCTTAACACCATTTGCTGGGGCACACTGTGGTCATTTCCCCACCATGATTAGTGAGGTGTGCAGCGATTCATCAGCTTTCTCCACACAGCCAGCTAACAGGACAAATGTTCCTCTGACTCCACCACCCCTAACAGAACCCCCTACAGGGTATTTCACTTCCCACTTTCTCATCTGTACTTTTACAGCTCTTTAAAAGCATTTGAAGAGCAGAGAAGCTGCTTGTGTTCAACAGTGTTTGTGTCCCCTGACTTCAGCCTTTAACTTTGGCTCTTATTTAGCACAGGCCCGTATCTTAGGATATAGGATTAATATCCATCAGGCTCTGATCTTTTCACCCTGAAAAACCTATCCTGTTTTATGAACTAATTTGGCTGGAACAGCCACAGGACCTCCTTGCACTGTACAAACTGCCAAGTGCTCAGAACAGACCTTATGTAAGACCATACAACTATTTTTAAAATACCAGGAACCTTAAACAGAATCAAATACAACAACAGAAGTCGTGTTTATAAAAACTTCAGTTTTGAAATCATTCAGCTCCAAAGCTGTATTTGCAAGAATGTGGAAATATTCACGTTCCTTTCTGAAGGAATAAGGACAAGTCAAAAAAACCTGCTGTGAATCTCACCTCAGCAATCCCTTTAGAACCCAAAAGGGATCTAAACTGGAGACATTTAGCTACCAACAGTTACCCGCACCACCTACTTCCAGGAAATCCAAAAGCAGCATAGCTGTTACATCTGCCAGAGGCTCTAGATTCAACATCTGCGCAAGCCAGCGCCATCCATAGCTCAGACCGTGAGGATGTGCCTACAAGTCAACAAAGAAGCTACTCAGCACTTGCTTTATGATCTGTAAAAAACAATTATCAAAACAGACACGTCTTCTGATTTACTTTCTTCTTTATAAAACTTGACATAAAACTCGATCATTGTGAAAACATAAAGGAAGCAAGAGCCTACACCATTAATTACTTGGCATTGCTTTGTTCATCACAGTTATGACCATTTCCCCTCAAACATATCCTGAGCTAGCTTAAATTCAGCACACCTCAACTAAAAAACAAGCTTCTAATACATTTAATAGACTCCTGGGACACTAACAAGGTTCTAAGTATAATGCCACACACATACTCCTTGTTTGTTTCCATAAGGCCACCGGAGTTGAATGATGGCAGCATAGAGACGAATCATTCCTGACATCCTTTTAAGAAAATGATCTTGTTCTTCCACCTTAGAATCATGAACTTCATATCCAAGTATCCTAAGTACGAGAAAACATTCGAGTATTAGTATATAGTATATTTATATATAAAACACATTCACTCAAGTCCCTGCAGCTCTCAGTTTACTTGAAGTCAACTGTATTGAGAATAGAGATTCTTCAAAACCATGCATGAATTATTGCAAAGGCTGATCATTACCCTCTGGATCATATGTTCCACCATCTGCTGAGGCGCTGGAACAGATCACATAGAAGCTGTGGCTGCCCCGTCCGAGAAAACGTTCAAAGACAGGTTAGATGGGGCTCTAAGCAACCTGGTCTAGTGGACGGTGTCCCTGCCATGGCAGGGGATTGGAACAAGATGGTTTTTACACATTTGTGAGTGAACCTCCAGAGTCAATGCCTATGTGCTCAGGGATGGAGGAAAGAGGAGTTCGCTCAGAATAGTCTTCATCCTTGCAGGGTCCATGTAGAAGAAGTCCAGTAATAAATTTACCTCTGATACTCTTCCATAGAAGTCCCTTCTTTTCGAGCAGGGTAAAATGGCACAGAATAAGGGCATTTTTTGTGCAGATGAGCTAAAAAGATGTCTCCAACTCGAGGATGTAGTTCCCAGATTCCTGAGAGCACCACAGCAATTGGGAAAGCTGAATCACGGTGAAAAGATACTTCTCCTTCCCCATGTCTCTGGAGGGTGGAAAAGGAAAGTCAGCCACCATCCCTTCAAGTCATTTCTCAGGCAAAAAAAAAAAAAACAACCTCATTTTTGTAGTTAGCCTCTACTAAAAGATCCAAACGTTTCCATGGCTGTGAAGCCAAGGATAGAAAAGCTGATGAAGCCACATGTCCTCAGCTCCCACAGAGAACGACAATAAACTCTGGCTCAGGATAGAAAAATGGGATTAGCAAACACAGGCCCAAAGTGCAGGCTGCACAGGTATTCTCAACCCACACAATCATTTTCAGATGTTTACAAATCAGTCACAATGTTACTCCATGGGCTGATTTTTGCATGCATTTGTTCCTGCAGGGATAAAAGATCCAAACGGCCTAAGTTTTGCAAATAAAGACGAGAGAAAAATACTGCCAACTTCAAAAAACAACTTAAACTATGACACTTCCTTTCTTGAGAGGTGCTAACAACAAAGCAGGGACTGAAGTTTGCTTCTTAAGCCTTAGTATTGGGGTTTTTTGTCCCCCAAATTCTTCCAAGATGTAAGGTTTGAGCCTATATACAGTTTTGTGATCAACCATAAATCAGCTATCAAACTATTTTCCACAACACTATACCTACCTAGTTCAAAATATGTAAGATGTAAGCCTGAAATTTTAAAGTTTTTCCTTCTAGAAGAAATAAAATAAGGGGTGGAAGGGAAAGAGAAACTAAGTTCTTTCACTGCATTAATACAGGCAAACTGAACACCCAGTGATTTTGTTCTTCATAGCTGAAGAGACAGTTCAGTGCCCAAAAGCATCTCCTAGAGCACTGGCTACCTATGCCACCCCGGAGAAAATATATCCTCACCACAAACTTCTCTGCAAGTTTGTAACAAACAAACTCCAGCCCCTGTGGATGCTGAGTCACCGACACCGTTTGCCCTTCAGTCTGAACAGGCTTCCCAGACAGCAGGTTATTGATCTTGTCAAACACCTCTCTCAGCTTAGAGCCTGCAAATACATGAGGAAGGTAAGGAGACAAGATAAAGGAACAGCAGACAAGTCTTACCCAGACCACATCAAGCTCACAACCACCAGACTCACATCCCAAAGGGCACCTTTGCTCCATCTGATTAACCAAACTTAATCCTGATGAAGAAAGATGCCCCTGAGGAAAGCAACAGGCCTTCAAAACACAAGCAAAAACTACTGCACAGATAGGCTGTGTGCAGGTCAGCTTTCTGTTGTAGCAATAATTACAGGAACACTTGATATGCTTGTGCCCTGATAAAATTTTTAAAGCAAAAGGAATTTCAGAGGGATTGAGCTCTTGGTGTTTTCCTGACCTGATATGCTAGAGATCTGGCTCACAGGGATTGTAGCTGCTTTCTGCAAGTTTGTTTTTATCTTCTTCACCTGGAGAACAAACAAACAAACAACTTTAAAATCCTTTCCAAACAAGTAATAGTTTGGATGAGCAGACTGGTAACAGAGGCTGCTACAACAGAATTTTTTTTCTAATGAAAGCTATCTTATTTACCCTAGAAATTAAGATAACCTCTCTTCAACAGTATTAATAATTTGTTCATACCTCAGTGTTGCCTTTGCAGTTTCCAATTTCACTGAAAGCAGCAACACATTGCTCAGCAGCATCCTGAAGCTGCTCGTACCACTGCATGATACTTTCGTCTGTTTTAACTTGAAGTCCTGTTATTAAAAAAAACCCAAAAAGATGATAACTAAGAAAGACCTAAACCTCTAGTGAAAAAACTCATTTTAAAAAATGCAAGGCAAAGAAATAAAAAGATCTTTTAAAAAGCCTAACCTACCTTCCTTCTGCTGCTTTCCCCCCAGCTGCTGTGCAGGGGCAGGAGTCTGACTCTTCATCTGCTCTTTTTTCTCTAACTCTTTCTGCTTTTGTTTCTCTTCCTCTTCATCTTTCCTCTTTTTTTCTTCCAGAGCTGCAGCAATTTCCTGCTGCATGCTGGATATCAACCCTCGCATCTCATGCAGGGCTCTTTCAGTGCTGGACACATCTGCTTGAGTAGGGAACCCTCTCTGTCAAGAAACAGGGGAGGTAACACAGCATTAACCTTCTGTTCCAGTGTCAGAGGGCCAACAGCAAGAGCAAAGAGCCTTTGAAGCATTTGCCTTCAGATAATCAGGGAGCTAACCATGTATTTTATCCCCATCTCCTTTATTTGTACATAACATCGATTATAATATTTGTAAATAATATAAGTCCCTTACTAAATCTCATAAGATATTGTACAATAAAAATTAAAAATACACTTGGACAAGTGCAAGTGAACTCCAATGCAAAGCCTTGACAGCTCCCCCTGCTGAAATCCAATTGTGACAAGCTGGAACAAAGGATTAGCCTTATTAGTGTTTTATTTTTCAAGATTTGTATCCCACCCTAGAGAGAAAAAATGTCAAGGAAGCCCAGTTACTGCAGAAAAGCTTATGACCAGAGGAGAATCATAAGACGTTCAGTACTTAACAATTCATGAACCAGTCCACTGTCACAGAAGGGAACTTTACAGCACCAAGAGTTTACAGCAATTTAATTTGAATCTTTCTCCTGTAGAAGTTCTCATGCATTTTTATAAGCCATTTTCCAGAGAACAGCTGAAATGCCAGAGGAAAGAATTCCCCTTTAAAATTGGGTGCTTTATAGGATGAGTATCTAAAAGCATTGCTGTGACATGATATTTAAGGGCTTCAGGACAAGCTGCCTCTGAAGACAACTACAGGGAGCTTTATGAAGGAATGACAGCCAAAGTTAACAACTCCAGAGCCTGTACCTCGCTCGTGGTGCGGATGAGCCCTGACACCAGTCCACAGATCTGGTTGCCACGATTACTGTATGCAGACAGATCGATTCTGGGCAAGTCTTTGTGCCTGTAGTTAGGATCAATCTGCTGGTTCAGCTGCAGCAGTTCCTCCTGGATGGAATAAAGGCGACGCAGTCTCTCCTGGCCCTCTTCCTTGCGCAAACGTTCCAGCTCTTCCTGGCGTTGCCTCTGCTGCTCTGCCTCACGCAATTTTAGGTTCAATATCTGGGGAGATAAAGACAAAAGAGTCATAAAATACTTCAATAGCTCCAGTTTTACAGTTCCTTCCTGGCCTGATGACTCCAGCTTCACAGGGCCTTCCTGTTCCTATGACACAAGTGCCTTTACTGCATTTGCACACTGCAGCAGGTGCCCAGGATAGCACCAGAAAATCCATCCTCACTCCAGGGTGTCATGGAAACACAAATAAATCAATTGGTCTTTCCAGTTCCCACCCAGAAGTGATGAAAGACAAAAAGACTTTTAAGAAAGACAATTCTTAAGAGTCTCAGACCTTTGCTCTATGTCGGTGTTCTTCCTTCAATTTCTCTTGCTGCCCCTGAGCCTCCTTTGAACTACAATACACATAAAGACAGAAAAACTGTATTTAAGACATACAGGATACATAACACAAACCAACACACAGTAAGTTATTCTTAAAACAAGCTAAAGGAACTTTAACTATCACAAATATTGTCTTTTTCTAACCACTGAAACCTCAACAATAGCCAGACATCTACTCTGACAGCCAAACTCTAACGGGATAGTTAACGTAAGACAAGCAGCAGGTGATATTTCCAACCACGAGTGACTAGCACAGAATTGTCAGGCACAGGAATTAATCCTCAATTTGATTAAATGCTATAAAATTCTAAGGATACCAGAGGTAATCTCACCTCTTCTCCATTACTTCTTGCAACTCTTGGAATTCCTGATGCCGCTTTAGCTCCCTCAGTTCATCAAAGCGCTTCAGCTGCTCACTGGCCTGGGCATAGGCTGCCCTCACCATCTGCTCCTGCTCCTCCTGCCGCTGTCTCAGCCTCTCCTGCATTACAGAGGGGCCAGAGGCACCAAAGGTAGTAATTGAACAATCTGGACAGAAGAAAACACAAATTAAACTGCCCAGCATTTTTAACTTGCTGTCCTTGCACTGTTACACCTGACTGTGGAGCTCTCCTACGATTCACAGACACCCGCTCAACCATTTTTTCCTACCTTTGCTTTCAGCCTGTGCATCTCTTCATACATCCGAATGCAGCCTTCCACTTTTGCAACTTTGGATGACAGAACTGCTGGAACAACTTCTTGATTAATTTCCAGGGGACTAAGATGATCATTTTCCTGCGTGGTCAGCATTAAAGCAAAATCAGTGACTAAGCACAGGATCAGCAACTAATGGAGGAAAACAGATAAAGCAAGTCTCCTAAACTATAATTTGTGAAGAAACAGACAAAGGAGTCAACAAACACATATTTCCAGAGCAGTCATGTACCCCAGTAGCGCAACCTCACTATTCTGAGTATCCTCCAGCACATTTATGAGATTGGGATAACTACTTTTCCAATCACTAAAACTGGGAGCAGACATACCAAGAGTCTCAAGGACATTGACAAAGGCCAACTGACACCTGGAAAGCCCAGACAACCCCTCATCAACAGTCAGGGAAGATGTTACACTGGAAGAAGTCAAGACAGGTTTACACTTCGAATCATTCTTCAGGAGGAGTCTTGAGACGCTCTTATGAAGTTTATCACATCTTGCTGCTTCATTAATATCTTTTCCTCACAGTATATGTTTTAAGTCTCACTAGAGGCAGGATAACACAAAACTTTGCTGCTCAGTATCACTGGCACACGGTGAAGTCACCATTGAACAAAACAATGGACATTTCTCTTTCCAGAGAGAAATCATGAAATGGCTTCATCAACTTCCACAACTCAACTGCTCTTTGCCCAGCTTCCTATCCTTCTGCCTTGTAAAATAGTCAGAACACATGTAAGTCACTCAAAGACTCCAGAGAACCCAAGGTGGTTTTTACAACAGCCGTGACCCTCCTCTGTGATGTTATCCCTCCAAATGGATGAATCCTGTGCTGCTAATCCATAACACAACAGAGCTCCAACTATTTTCCTTACTTACGGTGAAAAATTGAGTTTGCTTCAGGTCTACTATGAAACATTTTTCTATGAAACTCTTGTTAATACCAATTTTATCACCACCTGTTCATGCTACAAAAAATTGAAATTAAGGATTTTTTCCCCAAAAATTAACAGAGCACAAACCAGCCTTAATCTGACAATGCATGGCAGCAGGTTAGGACTTTTTTTTTTTTTTTTCTCACAGCTGCTCCATAAACATATGGATTATAATCAGAGAGCTACCTTAGTCTCACTGGGCTCTGTAGACGAAGGTGGTGAAGAGCTCCGGTGGCTGCCAGGCAGGATCTTCTCCGCAGACGCCCGTTTTGGGAGGGGAGTGGATTGTTTGGGCGTTGAAGCCCCGGAGGGTGTGATTTCTTGGGCTAATTGCTCACTAAGGCTGTCCAGCACCCAGCCGCAGTAAGGGGAGAGCTCAACGGGAGCCACACATCCTTCCAAGGCAGCCTTGAGAGAAAACATTCTCCGTGAATGCGACACAGCCTTAACATTCAATAAAACTTTAACACACCATGAGCACATCTGCAGTCAGCAGCTGCTTTATCAGCGCAGCTCAGTATCCCACTCAACCCTTTTTACAGCTGTCTTTCCAACACTTTTTCCGGACTCTCCTACTTTTGCAAGACATTTGAACCCCCTCGGGCCAGGCCGCTCCCTGACCCCGCGCTCCAGAGCCGGGACCCGGTCTGGGGGTATTTCAAGCCCCGAGTGTCACCGACATGAGCGGTCGGTGTTTCCCAGGGGGCACGACCGACTCCCGGGGCGAGCCCTCACCTCATCCTTCTGCCAGCGGCTGCAGTAGCTCAGCCGACCCTTGCTGGAGAGGCGCAGGGCCTCCAGAGTCTCGAAGCGGAGCTGCCACGACTCCATGCCGACCCTGCCCCAGTCCAGGATGGCCCCCACGGCCGGGCCAGGCGCATCCCGCCCCTTCCGGGCCGCAGTGACCACATCCGCCTCGTGCCGGGCGGGAGGGGCGGTGGCCGCCCCCTGGCGGACAGGCGGGGCCCTCCCGGCGCCGGGAAGACGAGTCCCGCCCCCGGCAGCGATGCGCTAAGGACGCGGACCGGGAAACACCCGCAGATTCACCGATTTCCCACTTGTTCTGTGTATTCTCGCCAAGGGAGGGCTGGAACCACCTTGCGTTGCTTAGCCTCGGCCGCAGAAGCATAGGGAGGGCTCCACCCGTGAACGACAGAAATAGTCTGAAATTCAGTTGCCCGCACCAACAGCCCTGGGATGTGTTTGCTTTTCCAAACTCAGACACACACAGCACCTGAAGAGGAAATCCCCACCATAACCAATTAAAATGTAGTTTATTGGTTTTTCCCCCAGCACTTCTGGGATTTTTAAAGTGTTAAACACACACAATTACAGATCTTTTGAAAACTGATTAGTTTAGAAAACCTTTATGACAAATACTGACAATGACCACGTCACATTGCACATCAATAGGATACAAAAGAGAGAAAAATAAAAACAAGGTTTATTTTTGCCCCCCTAAGAACCATTTAGTCAAAACAACAGCACACAAGAGAGCACATGGACTTTGGAGACTTGACACACAAAAGACCTGATTTTCCAGAAGGTGCAGGTGAATTTGATGAAGAAGTTGAATTCATCTGCAGCTGCTCCTTGGTTGGCTTAAGACCAAGTCAGGATTTCATGTGCACCCTGAACTCACATGGCATTTGCACCAAGACCCCAAATGAAGTGACCACGATTTCCTTCAAATTTAGATTGTTTTGGCTCAGTCCTGGGTATATTCAGGATCAGAAAATCAGGGTAAGAGGAGTAAAGCAATATTAGCATCACACTCACAAATAAAGGTAAGGATCAGGGAGTATGTTAGAATCAAGTATAAAAACCCAAACCAAACTCATAAATTCTGGTATAAAATTGTTACAAACACTGTGGTTGTGCAGGAGATAATCTCTTGAGAGTGTAGAGCCCAGGCACCTCAGTTATTTTCAGCTTCACACCAACAGTATAAAAAAATTATTTAAAAAATCCCACAAGCAAAAAATCCCCACATGATCTTCCCAACAGAGAAACCGAATGAGAAGCGAAGCACGAAGAGAGCTCTTACAAAAATTAACACACTCAACAAACCTCTAACAGGTTTTAAGAGCTGAAACCATCACAACCTTACAGGAGGAAAAGGATCTTTTCCATTATATGCAAAACCACCTGGCTTTGGGGCTCAGTTTATGGTGTAACAGCAACCCCCAACACCAAACCAGTACTGCTGATACCCCACATTTCGACCAGATGCCAACATCATTTTATTTTCTCATTCTGCAAGAAAAAAATCTCCCAACAGTGACCCTGAAATGCCATCCTGCTTTCTGTATCAATATGGCTTTGAAACAAAGCTCCTTCTGTGTGCTTAAAAAAGGTCCAAGGAGAGCATTGCCCTCAGAGAAGAGAGCGAGAGCGGCTGGGGGAGCCCAGCAAAGCACTTTCCCTAAAAACGTTGTCATAGGAAGACTTGAGGAACTGGACGTAGTTCTGCATGCTGCGGTTGGTGCTCTCCGACTGCTCTAGGCGATCCCGCAGGTCCTGGAGGCGGCTTTCATATCGGCGCTCTGCCTGCACAGGGGAGCACAAAACAGGCTGAAAGGCAGCAACATTCATCCTGTTCATGTTAAACTCTTCCCCCAAAGTGTTGAGGAGAGCCAGAATTAGCACAGCAGGAGATGACATTACCATAGATGGTGCTGTGATATTTATAATTTGTTCTGCTCATTCCCAACTCCATTCAGCAATCCGCTGACAAAAGTAGGAGACAAAAATGGCTAATCAGTTGGGCTTTTAAAATACATTAGCTGTAGTTATGGGGAATTAAACACTCTTTTCTGAAAAGCAACTTGACCTGATCCATCTGCCAACACAATTCCAAGTAAAACTAAAGCAAGGAAGCAAGGTAAATAGGACATGACAAAAGACTCCTGGTCTTCTTTCTAGAAGAAATCCTTTCCTCTAGAAGAGAAATTGCACTTTCTCTGATATAGCCAAAATGAAGTTAAAATCTGTCCATGATACCATGATACCATGATACAAAGCACATCTCCTTTCAACACAAGGAAAGTCTGATTCTTTTCTTACACACACATAACTTTACACCAATTAACATCATTGTACTCTCATTTGCCTATCACTTACTACACACTCCTGAATCAGTGACACAGCAGACATGTCCTGTGTCACACATGGACATGGACACACACATCACATTCAGGCACAGCTCTGCATGACTTCAGCAGCACATCCACAGGATGATTTATGGATTCCAATTGTTGCCAGGGCACCACCAGTACAGCAAGAGTATCCCCTACAAGTCACTCACATCCTCTTTGCTCCGACGCAACTGGTTCAGCTCTGTTTTATTCCTGCTCAGCTGGGTCTCCAAATCCAACATCTTGGACTGGGCTGCCCTCTCTCTGGAGACTGCTCGTTCTCGAGCTTGTTCCACCTACACAGAGCAACAACTTTGTTAAAGGGATGTCCACGGAAGAATGTTTTTTCCCTACCCACTGCCCACAAAAGCCCTTTAAAGTCTAACTGACACATTCTCACACATAAGCAGCAGCTCAGTCTTGTGCTTTTCTCTGCTGCAAACTGAGTTCAGCTCTTCAACAGTGCTGACAAACAGCACCAGCACATTACTTGTACTCCACTGAACACGATGATGTTAATGGGTTTGGTCATAAGCTGAGAAGATATTTTCAGCATTCTCACTGTTCCCCTTTCACAACCTGGGTAGCTTTGGGTGAATTCATAAACATGAGAAATTACTCACTTGTCTTTTGGCATCCTCAATGGCCATCTCCAGCTGACGCGCCAGGGAGCTGCACTCACGGCTCTTCTCCTCCAGCCGCAGCTGACACTGGTGGATTGACTCCTCACGTTTTGCTATGACCTGAAGGAATTCTATGTTCTGGGCACTCGCAGACTCTAGTTTTCTAGTTTAAGACAATAAGGGAAGGAAACCTATTCATTTTAAATGGAGTGTGTTTCATTCTGCCTTTTGTCAGGTCCTGACTCCTCTGCTAATAGATTCTATTCTCCCTTGAAAGGTGAGAACCCCAAGAAATAGTTCTCCAGTCCTGAAATCAAAATTTCAAAGACTGAAGGACCGACAGAGGACCCACACACCTGCATTTTCTGAGACACTGTCACTAAAAGAAATTTATAAACATGGGTAAAAGTACCGTAATATCTAGTAACCTCAAAATTGCCAGGCTAGATTGGACAAGGAGCTGGTTTCTCTGGTGTCTAAGCCATCATCCTGTCTAACAACATTCACAACAGGTGCTGCTGCAAAAACATGTAACTCTCAGCAGACTGCTACTGATTAGAGATCCTTGTGGGATAAGCAAATGCACAGAATCCTGAAGGCATGTGGGGAACTGGAACAAGACTGAAGCTGTTTCAATCCCCTGTAAAAACAATGGAAATGGACGGTTAAATAGGCAAGAGAGCCTAGTATTTCTAACCTTTCTAGCTCCTCCACCTTCAAGGTGAGTTGCTTTTTCTCCTCCTGGGCAGACTGATATCTTTCTCTTGTCATCTCCATTTTGTCCCCCTGGAGGTCAATCTAAAAATTACAGGAATTAATTACTTCACAGAGCAGTCATTACACACACATGACCAACCACTTAAAACACATGCAGCTCTCAGAAGGAAACATTCTCCATTCGTAATTGCTGGAGAGCTTCAGAAAGGGAACAGTGGATAGAAAAGAAATAAACATCCATTTTGCTGATGCTTCCAGTTACAGTCTGGAAAGGCGTAGGAAAACTCTTCTGTACTGCAAAAGAAAAGCCAGGCCCGTAAATTCCTGCACGTAGAGCAGCATCTGCAAGCACAGCCAAGCACACACAGAAGAACAGCAGCCACAAACATGCCAGCAGCCTACAACAACATCAGAGCCTGAAACACCAGGGAGGTTTTCCCTCCCTTTATGAAAAGAAAAATTCCAAACCAAGCAGACTAAAGTGGTCAGACAGAGATCATGTGCTGTCTTGAGGCACAGATGTAGATGTCATTCCTGTCTGAAATTGTCCTGCAACACCTACACAGTATTTCTGGGAACAAAAAACAGGAACTGGGAAAACAACCTGAAATCAGAGTGAGAAAATGGTTGGGACAGCACCATCACCAGAAAACTACAGGAGGGAAAGCTGACAAGAGGCTGGAGGTAACAGAAGCGAGGGCTGGCACTAGCAAGTGCTGCCACTGCTGCTATTCAATTCCCAGAAAGATTCTGCACCAAGGGATGAGAAACCTTTCAAATATTAAGGAACGCTACCAGCAAAGCCACCAACTTCTTGCACAAAGACATGGCACACACCTTTATTTTGCAGTGCACGTTTAATCTTTTCAAAAAGAGACGAGAACAGAGACGAAGTTTGAACCTTGCTGTGATTAGAAATTCATCTTGGTTTCGGACTTGAGCGCAGTGGTAGGGGTACGTTCTGCCAGTCCCTTACCAGCTGACGGAGATCTGCAATCATGGCACACAGGTCTGTGTTCTTCTTCTCGTAACACATGAGCTGTTGATGGCATTCTGCCAGCTGTGTCTCGGTGTACTTTAGGATCTCAGGCAGCTTTTCCAGTTCAGCAAGCTGGGTCTGGAAGTTCTGACGTGTCTGTAATCAAAGAAGAGAACGTGAGAAACTTTCTCTCAACTTCAATGAAGCTTTGTTAATCCACAACCATGATGACACTGTGTGAATATTTGGCCAGTGTCGGAGTTCAAACGCCTAACATCTTTTCCTACTCCAAAAAGCCTTCACTTAGGATCTTGCATTCCCTATGGATGGTCTAAGAATGAGAATTTTGGATTGTGGGCTTTAATTTTACTAGAAGTACATGCTCTGCTTTTCAGGTCAGCTGTTCCACATCAGATAATGGTGTAACCTACCTAATCCACTGTTCTAAACCACTATTTCTGCAGCAAAGGACATACTAAATAATTTATACACCCCTGAGGAATGGCATATAGTCAAAAAGAAGCTGCTAAATGTTCATTCTGCAAAATGCATTGAACAAGTCGTAAGAAAAAACTGATGGAAAAGGTAGACTCGAGATAAGCCTTTTATTTCCTATTCACAGCTGTTTTTCACTACATTCATAGCACTAAGATCCATGAATGTCAACAACATGTCTTTAGAGAGATAGTTACCTCTTCAAGCTCCTTGTTCATTTCATCCCTTATTGCCTTGTTCTCTCTTTCACACTTCTCCAGTCTTGCTGCCAGCTCATCTGCTTCCTTCCGGGCCTTCTGTGCCTGGACATTCAAAAAAAGACCCCAGACTTTATCTGTTACATATAGTTTTCAACACATGTGTGCAATGCCTTGGAGTAACTGAAACTGCTCCAGTCGGCAATAGCTAAGGCATGACAGAATAAGCCACAGTGGAAGGAGAAAACACCTTTGCGCAAGGGCTGAAGGTTCTGAGACCCACCTGTGCTGTGTAGTTTTCAATCAACCCTTCGTAGCTCCTGACAGAGTTCTGGAGCTGTTGCAATTCTGCCTGCGCTTGGTTCAGCTTGTCCTCCATAGAGTGCAGAGCAGCCTGAAAAAAAGAAAACATTTTCCATTGAGTGCTTGGAAGTATCACACAGAATCACAGAACTAGGTTGGAAAAGACCTTTCAGACCATCTAGACCAACCTGTGACCTAACACTTCCTCATCAACTAAAGCCATGGCACTGAGTGTCACATCCAGTCTTTTTTTAAACTTGTCCAGAGACAGTGACTCCACCACCTCCCTGGGCAGACTATTCCAGTGCCCAATCACTCTTTCAGTGAATAATTTCTTTCTGATGTCTAACCTGAACTTCCCTTTGGCGCAGCTTAAGACTGTGTCCTCTTGTTCTGTCAGTTGTTGCCTGGGAGAAGAGACTGATCCCCAACTGGCTACAACCTCCTTTCAAGTAGTTGAAAAGAGTGATGAGGTCACCCCGGAGTCTCCTTTTTTCCACGCTAAACAACCCCAGCTCCCTCAGCCGTTCTTTACAGGGCTTGTGTTCCAAGCCCTTCACCAGCCTTGTTGCCCTCTTCTGCACAAGTACCTGCCATGTGAGCTGTCTAATGTTGTCTAGACTAAGAAAATACAGTTCTATCCCTGCAAGTTGCCCAAACTTTCCAGACTTTAGTGGATTGAATCAGCAGAGCACAGAGGTTTGGGATGGAAAAAATTATGTAGGTCACCCACAAGATCACTCATGGTAAAGGACAACAGGAGAAATACACCAGTCTTTTTTTTTTGTTCTGGAGATTACCGTTTTTTCTGTATGAGCTACAACTCTTTGTTCTCTGCTCAGCAGCATGAAGATTTAAGACCCCAGCTAGACAGAACAGTAGTTGGATTGGAGATACTCCTAGCCACAACATGGAAGAAACACAGTTTTCCCAATATATACACTTCCTCTGTCTCCTCCCAGCACACTGGCCCTGTCACAGTCAGGTTATATGAACTGGTTTGAAACTGTATAGGAGCAACGGGTGCAATTTGACTCTGTCCTCAGTGGCCAAGCAAGTTGTTGTAATCCCCCCTTCTTTTCCTCCTAGCATTTGATCTTCAAACCCTTAGAGTCACTGACCTTTAGTTTTTCATTATCCTTCTTTAAAGAGTTGTTCTCTCCAGTCTGTTGGTGCAGTTTATCCAGCAAAGCTTCTTTTTCGTCTCGCGTCTGTTCCTGCAGCTTTGCCTGCTGTTCCAGCAAGTCTGCAACACGGCTGCCATGCAGAAAGAAAATTAACCCTTAAGTTACAAGAAAGATTAAGGCTCCTAACCCTTGAAAACTAGCTTCAGAAACATATGGGTTTTCTCTATCCTTTCATCTTCCTTCTCCAGTCATGTATGCACACCTCCCTGTTACACTGTTCTATACTTCAATCTTTTTATACCTTCTGGAAATTAACTAGAGTTGTCCCCCTGGAGCACAAATTAATTGTCTCAAAGATGCACAGGATAAAGATATGCCTCTCTCAGCTCATACCTACCTACTTTTTCCTGCAGCAGCAACTGTACTGCAGTGATACCAACACATTTATTTACCTTCACAACAAAATTGGCATAAACTATACTGCTTATCTCTTTTAATATCTTCCATTCAAGTTATTCAAAAAGGCCTCAAAACAAAAATAACCTTCATTCAAAGCATTACAAAATGGCAAAGGAACAGTTTTAAGGGTGAGCAAACCTTAAAGAGTCTACCTTTGCTGTGCCAAGTGAGCAGCAGAAGTCACATGTCTCTCTCTACCTCTTCAAACTCTGCTCTAGCCCTTAGGCAGTGCTGGTTTTGATTGGTTATTTACAAGCAACCCAATTAAAATATTCATTTCAATGCTATTATTAAATTAAATTACCCTCAAACTTTGAACTCATCCCCACTCATGCTTCTTTCTCTGCACTGATTTTATTCTAACCTGTTCAGTGTAACGACTTCCAGTTCAAGGTCATCCTTCTCCTTTAGTGCTTTGTTGCAGCGATTTTTCCAGGACTCGAGCTCACACTGGGCCTCAGCAACACACCTGTCCTGTCAGACACGGGAAATACAAGAGGAAAAAAGTAAGGGAGAAGACAAATCATCACTGGTGTGAGATATGCAGACAATATGCAGAGATGCTCTTAACTTAAGACATGCAGTGAATACAGTGACAGCTGAGCAAACTGGATTTGTTCTAAACGTGGCATAAATGGGCCATGGCATCAAGACAGAAATAAATGTCATTAGTTGAAAGAAGAGACTCTCCCCAGGGCTGCTACCAGAAGTCAACAATTTAAAAGCATGACCTCAAACAAGGCCTCTCCTGCTTCAGCACATACCTTTTCTGCTAGCTGGGCAGTGAGTTTCTGCACATACTCCTCACTCCGCTCCGCCCGCTCTTTCTGTGCACGGACCGCTTTCTTCAGGGCCTCTTTATCACTATCTCCCTTGTTCTTCACGTCTTTCATCTGTTCCAGGGCAAGGTCCAGCTCTGCCTTATACTGAGCTTCACTCATCTCCAGATTCTGTGGGGGAACAAAACCCACCATATGGATTAATGCCCATATTACACCTGCAAACCCAAAGCAGCAAGTAATTTCCTGGAAATGGTGATGAGAACCAGGTACAAACCCCCAGTGTCCAGCCTGGAGGTATTTGCAGTTCAGTTTCACCTACACAATCCTGTCTAAATGCTGACAGAGATTGCAGTATAACATCTTCCTTTTTTTCCAAGAGTCTTCCTTTCTTCTTTTATAAGCTGCTTCCTAAAATACTGATTTCTCTCCTGACCAAAATAAATACTGTTCTGACAGTCTTTTGATCTACCTGAGAACATTCTTTTTATTGACTGAAATGTTTGCATATAATAATGTTGCTTTATGCAGCTCTTTAAAGTTTAAAGCCCCTCTAAACCATTAACACATTTATGTTCCTTGTAACATCATCCCAACATATGCTAAGTATAAAACTCTAACCAAGATAAACCAGGGGAATTTTCTCCTCCTCATTAATACTGTAGAACACATGAATGAGGGTGATCAAACTGGTACAGCACTTTTCCAAAAAAGCAAATTAAAGCGTTTCAGTTTGTCTTGATGCTTGACTAAACCAAGGCCATCTTTTCAATACTATGGAGTAACTAACTTAGGAAAAAGAAAATCTAATTAATACACATAGACCTTAAGGCTAAGATTTTGCCTCATGCCTCAAAAGTGAGAAGATTTCTCTTTTCTTACTTAATTTGAAAATCATGCTGTGTCTTAATGGCATAAACATCACCAGCCAGTATTTCAGTCAACCAGACTCAGTAAGAAGCTTGTGCTACTCCCCTTGTGAGTGAATTCAGTCCATGGGAGCAAAAGAAGAGACAATCCCCAGGGAGCAGTGCAGACATACCCGCAGCTGTGCGGCCAGACGGCTGTTCTCAGCTTCTTTGCTCTGCAGCTGGGCTTGTAAATGGGCTTTCATAGACTCCATAGCTTGGGAGAGTTCAAGTGCTTTCCTTGCCTTTTCCTAGATAAGCAGGAACAAGACAAACATGTTTTTTCTCAACAAGCTAATAGAAGGAACACTTTATAATATGCAGTAGTCTCAGATTTCTTCACTGAATGATCTCCAGTCACCTCCAGATGGACCCTCACAGCTTTTCTAGCCCAACAAAAAGGGACCAAATGAGCAGCCATTTATGTTACCACATATGTGAATGACTGGCCCAAAGGGTATGTTCTAGGGTAAAATACCCTTCATATCTGATCTCTTCCACTGCATTCCCCCTTTACTTCCTAATTGAAGGAACAGATTGGAATTTGCCATTGAGAACCAATAGGACCTTAAACAGAATGGCAATTCAGTGCCCAAGCAAAGAGAATTCTACCTATCCATCCTTGTGACCGATGTCTTATTAGCAGAATATGAAACCCACAACTGTGTGGGAGTTGGTATCTGCCTAGTTTTAGAAGCAAGCCAGTCATCTGATCTCAAAGTAGTGGTCTGCAAACAACCTCATCTTTTGGACTGTCTGTGGTTTTACAGAACTGGAAAGTAGAGAAGAGAGGGAAAAACAGAAAAAGGAGATTACCTTTTCTGCCACTATCTGAAGCGTGAGGCTTTCCACTTCCTTTTCTTTTCCCTGAAGCCTGATCTGAAGTTGCTGGAAAAACAAACACCACACAGATGTTCAGTAACAGACACATTTAAGACAGCAGGTAGAAGGCAAGAGGTGTAACTGCCTCCTTCTCAAGACCGCCTGATCCGTGGCACTGTCTGTTATCCACAACAGCATCCTCACCCCCAGCAAAACAGGCTGCATTCTCCTCAAGCGGGAAACAGAAGGGATACACATACATTTGCGCAACAGGGCACAGGATACCCAGTCAGGACCATATACAACCCACAGACTAAAAAGGGCATTTACCTATGTCCCACAGCAAGTTTTACAATTTCTAGCAATGCAAGAACTCTTGTCTCAGTTAACAGAGAAGAAATGAAGAAAAACTGGCACAGGGTAACTCATTCAGTGATGGAGCCCAATACACCAAGTAATCCCCATTCTAAGCCCCCGTATTTCAAAGGCAATGAAAATTTACCCACTTCGAAATGCAGTTTGTTAACCAGAGGAGCAATGTTGTGGCTCTGATTACCACAAAAACTAAAATAATTTTTTTATTGATCTAAAAGGCACTAGTGTAAGATTTGACAGCAGAATATAAGACAAAGAAGGGCTAGTCATTTTAGATCTTTCTGCTTTATCTTTAAAAATAAAGAGATTGTGGTTTGCTTACCATGTTCTCTGCATCTGAGTCAGCCAGCCTTTTCAGCAGTGCTCCTTGCCGATCCAGCACCTTCTGGGCATCCTTCTACAAAATAAATACATGAGAAAAACTGTTAACTAGAAAGTCAGTTTTACACAGGTTCTTTAAATGGAATTGGGAAAATCAACTATTTCCTCCCAGTTGCAGCAGCAATTCTTAGAATATATCTAGAAACATTGCATTCGATAAATATTTCACATATCATTATCCATCTCAGAAAGCTTTTCCACTTCCCAGTCAAAGATTAAAATAAAAAGCATGATGGCAATTAAGATCATTCTGAACTCTCCCACTACTCAGGGAAATCCATGTGGAAGAATTCAGACCTTTTATCCAGCCTCACTGGTGGCTGAGGTAACTGTTACCATGAGCCTGCTTTTGCTGAAATGGAATATAAACTACAAAAAGAATAGAAATTTCATTTCTCTATTGCTCTTACAAGCAACAGAGAACTGTTCTGTACAAGCAGCACAGAACTGTTTTCAGTTTCTTTGTTGTTGCCCTCAGAGACTACAAAATCACGGCTCTGAATATCCACAGGCTCCCATTAGCTGAGGCCATATCAAGTCCTCAGACTCCAAGCAATCCAAGTGCAGCAGCAGTGTTTGAAACCAGCCAGATCAGCAGATACAGCCATGTCTAGAGGGACAGCTGGCAACACAGCAGTGCCTGAACCTTTTAATACAGTCAAAGACTTAGAGGCTCCACCATCCTCACAGCAGAAAAGTCAGTCATGCTCTATAAATTAGACAGAGATAAAGAAAAAACCCAAATAAAAACTATCCAACATTTATGGGCTGACAGGGTCTACTGCACAGCTGGGAAAAAGAGTTGAAAGAATTCAAACTCAAAGCTCCCTTCCAG
This sequence comes from Oreocharis arfaki, assembly GCA_013398015.1. Classification (NCBI taxonomy): domain Eukaryota; kingdom Metazoa; phylum Chordata; class Aves; order Passeriformes; family Paramythiidae; genus Oreocharis; species Oreocharis arfaki. Next base: position 212,023 of record VZRR01007504.1, on the reverse strand, counting down.
CCCACGAGACAACACAGCCTCCTGTAATCAGCCAGGTTCCACACACAGCAGTTCTCACCTCCCGGGTCCGCTGCTCTGCAATAAGTTCTCGGAGTGTCCGGTTGGTTTCTTCAAAGGTGCTCAATTTCTGGAGCAGAAGCTCTTTTTGTCTTGTCAGAGCATTTATATCTGTGCTGCTCATGTGTTTCTCCTGAAGAAAAAACATTAAAAAACAAACAAAAAACAAATAAAGAAACAAAAATAAACAAAGAAACCAGAAAAACAAAACACAAGAACTCCAACAAACAAAATCCACAAAACATAAACAAAAGAAAATAATTGCTCACTTGTGTGCAGAAGATACCTGGAAGTAAATATCCCGTTTTCAAACCAAACTAGCAAACACCTTAAGGATGTTAAATCCCTCCACTTTTCCTTATATTTTGATGGATTAGCAACTCTAACACTACTTTTTTAAGACAGCCATTCAACAGCACAATGTAGTAAAGGCAAGAACAAAAAGGGACACCAACAATGTTGAGTCGCCCAATGGTATTTTTCAGGGCATGGATCTGTCTGGCAGCTGCTGCTCCATCCCTTTCTGCTTCATTCAGCTTGGACATCAAACACTCCTTCTCCTGCTGCAAGCACTCCTTCTGTAGCCTGCAAGGAGAATTCAGCCATCAGAGAAACAAGAAGCTTTGGCAGCTGTACCAACCACTATTGATAAACAGTTGATTGGGTTGAAATTCATAAAAAACCCAATTCAGAGGACAAAAGCTCTAAACAAAAACTGTTTTAAGATTCACCCTCTTTCAGTGTGGAAGCTGTTTTGAGAGAAGGCAGTAAGCAGACACCAGGAGCTTGCTAAGATCACAGCTATGAAACCTAGAGGGGACAAATCAGGCTTATACCAAAGTCTGAACACACTGCTAAACTCAAAACACAATGCTATGCTTTTCCTGGGCACTTATGCCACACCAGAAATAAGACTCCAAATGGCCAAACAAAAAAACAGGAAAGCACACCGAGATATGCAGCTCAATGTTTTGAGCTAGTACTTGTAATCTCAGAAGCATTCAGAGTTTTCTGAAAAAGGAATACAAAGTATTAACTTCCAGTGATCTTTCTTAGGGAAAAAATAAAACTAACTCTTGAAACACTAATGTCCCCCTGGAGACACAAAATTCTCTAATTCCTTAGATACAAAGCAAATGCAAAATGTCAGACTCGCAGACCTTCAAGACCACTAAGAAAAAGACCCAAGTCTTCTCAGGGGCTGTCACTCCGGTCTCTGTAGGATTTTCAGAGAGGTCAAAAATTCTCCTCTAGTTTTCAGCTCCATGTTTATTAATTATTCTATCAATATCGTCACAATTCAAGCAGAATCCCTTAACCTTCAAAATACTAATTGCAGACTAGGATGACCCTCCACACAAGCCAACTGCTCTCAGATTCCTCTCAAAGTAGGTTTTTTTCCATTTCAGAAATCATGCTAGAGCCCTTCTCTGCAGCTATTGTAAGCTGGAGTTCCCCTTCTAAAAGGTAACAAAAAATCCAAATGCATCAGTTCTTCAGCAGCAGTTACAACCTCAGATCATGACAGCAATAAAGGAGGGAGGTGCCTGTGGATACCACTAGTGCAGGAACAGTGAGAAATGAAGCTTTCTTACACAGTCAGGTCCTTCTCCTCCTTTATGCGCTCAATGTTGCGCCGGAGCCGTGTGTTCTCGTGCTCTGTTTCTACCAGCTCTTGTGTGACCTCATTCAGTTCTTCCTTCTGCTCCTCCAGGAGACGCTTTGCCATTTGCTCCTGTTCCTCCATCTTCTGCATCTTGACCTGAAGATATTGGAATAAAACTTAAACCAGGGACTTTGGAAGTGATACACGGAATCCACATCCCAAATCAGTGAACCATTTAGAGTCGACTAACTTACTGAAAGCATAAAAAAAAAAAAAAGTATCTCCTCCCAGGTGACAAGTGACAGGACATGAGGAAATAAACGGCCTCAACCTGTGTCAGAGGATGTTCAGGTTGGACATCAGGAAGAATTTCTTTAGGAAAGGGCTGCCCAATGAGGTGGTGGAGTCACCACCCCTGGAGGTGTTCAAGAACAACTGGACATGGCACTGAGCGCTCTGGTTTATTTAACAAGGTGGTGATGGATCAAAGGTTGGATCTGAGGATCTTGGAGGTCTTTTCCAACCTTTAACAAGTCCAAGTGCCAAGTGCTGAACTTTGGCCACAACAAGCCCCTGCAGCACTACAGGCTGGGGGCAGAGTGGCTGGACAGTGGCCAGGCAGAAAGGGACCTGGGGGTACTGATCGACAGCCAACTGAACATGAGCCAGCAGTGTGCCCAGGTGGCCAAGAAGGCCAATGGCATCCTGGCCTGGATCAGGAAGAGTGTGGCCAGCAGGACCAGGGAAGTCATTCTTCCCCTGTACTCAGAAGCGGGGAAACCGCACCTCGAGTGCTGTGTCCAGTTTTGGGGCCCTCAGTTCAGGAAGGATGTTGAGATGCTCAAATGCGTCCAGAGGAGGGCGACAAGGCTGGTGAGGGGCTTGGAACACAAGCCCTGTAAAGAACGGCTGAGGGAGCTGGGGTTGTTTAGCGTGGAAAAAAGGAGACTCCGGGGTGACCTTATCACTCTCTTCAACTACTTGAAAGGAGGTTGTAGCCAGGTGGGGATCAGTCTCTTCTCCCAGGCAACAACTGACAGAACAAGAGGACACAGTCTTAAGCTGCGCCAAAGGGAAGTTCAGGTTAGACATCAGAAAGAAATTATTCACTGAAAGAGTGATTGGGCACTGGAATAGTCTGCCCAGGGAGGTGGTGGAGTCACTGTCTCTGGACAAGTTTAAAAAAAGACTGGATGTGACACTCAGTGCCATGGCTTTAGTTGATGAGGAAGTGTTAGGTCACAGGTTGGCCTAGATGGTCTGAAAGGTCTTTTCCAACCTAGTTCATTCTGTGATTCTTAATGATTCTATGGTTCTAAAATTGATTTTTGTTTTACAATCATACAAGTAACTCCATTAAATTTTGAAGCATAAATAAAATGGAAAATGCTTGATGTAAGAACCTACTTGACTCTAATCCTATTCTTGTTCACTGATTTGACATCCATATAGTTTTGAGTAAAATAATAATACAAGATTTGCTACTCTGAGTGTTAACTCGAAGTTAAAAATGCAGTTTGGCCCCACCATGATGCATCTCACGAGACCTGGGAACATCTCCCACATATTTTTAAAGTGGTGTCAAGTACTTAAGAGCCTATTTATCTGGAAAACACAACATCACTGGGTTGCGCATTTTTGAAACGGAATCAGAAGAAACAATCTCACTGAATAAGGGGATTTTTTGACAACAAAACATCAATGCATTGTATTTTTCACTTTCTGGAGTCATCAGTTTTCAGATTTTGGGCTTGGGCAGGAGAGATTATTTGGAAACTAAAGCACAGCAATACCTTATTAAATGAATAATATTTTGAAATGTTTCATAGTGCGGCTTAGTGAATTTCTCACTAGGATAGTTCAGCTATTCTAAACAATTCAGATTGATTTTTGATATTCAAACAAGCTACCAACAGCCCAGGTAGCCTTCCATTGCACCAAAACCTGTCTCCTCTTGCCAAAGGATCAGCTACAAAGCCCCAGTGAGCAGGTCTTTCCACTCTCTCCTCACCTCTTTCTTCAGTGTTCCCACCATATTCATCAGGCTATCTATCTTCTTTTCATATTTGTTCATTTTGCAGCAACTGGCATCGTCGTCATCCGTGGAGAGGTCACTGAGGTGCAGCACTGACTGCATCCTTTCACACTCAGGATTAGGTGTAACTTCAACGCGTTCAGTTGATTCCTGCCAGAGAATAAAGGGTATAATTTTTTTAGTATAACAATATAAATAGTATTCTAAAGCTAACATTGCCAAAAAACAGAGACTGGGTCACATCACTGCAGCAAGGCTAGTAAAGAAAAAAACATTTACTAACAGCTCTTCTGTTTCCATCTGGGAAAGGTCAAGAATGCAGAAAGAGAAAAACAAAAAAAGAATAAAAACTAATCAAAGCTCAAATCCTCATCTAGGAAGTGCCAGGAATACAAGAGGCAAAACTACCAACCTATGAGAAAGAAAATATGACACAACGCTACACAAACGCTCCGTGCTTCGGAAGAGACTGAGACCAGCAGGCCCTTGCTGAGCCTCCAGATGAGATGCTGAAAAGCACTAGTAAAATTACAATAAACAAACAAATGTGTCTGGCTTCTAGAGACAGAAAGGCATGGCCACAGGCTGTTTGTGAATTCTGAGTTTTTCTATATTAAAAAGTGAAAAAGATTTATAGAAGACACTTCAAACAGATGGTAGGTAACAGTAGCCTTCTTTCAGATCTGCCCAACTCTCTCACTACACAACTGCTCTCTTCAACCTTGGCTAAACCTCAAAGTTTGTTTTAAAGAGCAAAACCAGCTGTACCTCCCATTTCAAGGTGGTATCACGGGTACGTGTTTTGCCTGGGGGCATCCAAGGGGCCTTAGTTTTCACCCGCACGGCTCGCACACCATCCCCTTTTGATTTCTGTTTCTGCTTTTGCTAAAGAAAGAGAAAATAAAATGAATTACAGACTCTTAAAGAACCATTTGCAATTTTTAGTGCTGCAAAACCAAAAGATCATCATATGGAACTAGCAGCAGTGTTTCACACGATGCATCAGCTGAGATGAGGTAGCAGCCACCAGAGGAAGCTGACACCAGCCAGAAGGAAAGGTTATTGCATCCTCAGCTGACAGGATGGCTGGATGTAGGACATGACAGATCCCTGGGAGATTCCTTCTCCATCCCAGATTCACCTCACAAAAGAGCAGCTATACCATTTGACACCATGATTGATTTCGGAAAGCCCCTGGAGTGTTTTCCTTACTCTGCAGTCAACTAAAAGATCTGCATTTATTTGTATTGAACTTGAGCTGCTCTAACTGAAGGGGTTTTGCATGATTCAAACCTTAGAGAAAAATCAGATGCTGTAAACATTCCCTACTGGCAATTAATTAATAGGACTCATTATTTTCACTGTCATTCCATCCCATTATGAAATTTGCCATTAGCAACAAACACAGACTTAACAGAAGACTTAGAACAGGATGTCTGCAGGTAAGGAAGAATGAGATAGCAACTTCCATCAACTTCTTAGAACAACTTTCCATAAATATCCAGCAACAAAAGAGGATATAGGATAGCTAGAACCTCAGCTTCAGTATTGCCTTGTGCCTCCTGTGGATAAGGCTGGGAAGAGATCTTCATTGCTGCAGAGCTCAGTGGACAGAGAATGTCCTTAATTCAGAAGATGGTTTGAATCAAGACTCTTTTTCAAAGCACATTTATTTTAATACAATCAAGATGCTACTTGAACTGCCTAAGTACTACCTCTCCTCAAACCTCTCCTCCAAAGCCAGATTATGAAGCCAAATAGAAAACATTATCAGGACACAGAACCAGGAAATAAAAGGCAAAAAAATCCTCCAAATGATGTCACATTGGAAGCAACATTCCTCACATGAACATGAAAAGCAATTCTGTATCATACCAAAATCATTTTTCAACAAATCAACATAGCAAATGTGTCACTGCAAATTCACCACTGAATATGAAATGAAGTCTCACAGTTCTAACACAACAGTAAAACAGACCTGGAAGATTTTGTGATGCTTCTAGGGCCATTCACCTTCCTTTTTGCAGACCTTACAACCAACCAGGTACACACTCCTACCTGGCATTTTGCAGGTGTGGTTTTCTGCCCCTTTTTAATATGGACATGGACAGGGGTGTTTTCATCCACATGGACGTGCAAAGGGGGAGATGAGGAACGGTTCTTCATGGCTCTTCTCCCACAAACGGGAAAGGGAAATACAATGAAGGGAAACCTGTGAATAAGGAAACTGGAAATAACAACATTTCCCTTTGTGTCAGAGAGGAACAGTGGCCAGCCTTGGTTAACATTTGAGCTTTCTATAAGTAGCATCTGCCATTTTGAACTGCACACTGTTCTTCTGTAAAGCCAAGATTAACACAAACAATTCCTCTGATTCCAGTATTTTCTGCTTTTAACCTGGTTATTGAAGATCACAGCTGGATTGATAGAAGGTGTCTGTATGAGTCATTGAAGTTCAAAGTCTTAAAGCAAGTGAGCAAATCAAGGGTTCCCATAACCAACAAAATCTGATTACAAAGAGAAATCTGAAGCAGGGAGAAGAGGAGAATTAATTTAACAGTTAAGAGAAACCATCAGGAAGTCATCAGACCACTCCATCCTAGAACCATGAACCTGTATGCTCCTTCATATGTGCTTAACTTTGAGGGTCTTTTTTAAACAAAAATCCTTAAAAGCCATTGCAACACAGCATTTCTTTAATCTCCACAGAAGCACAACCATAACCTGACACAACACAGAAAAGCCTAGAGACTCAAGGTTCAAGTCATCATCTTGGAGCTTGATGCCTCAGTTGATGTAACGGTATAATGCAATTGCAAATCTTACAGAAGGCCACCAGCAGCACTAATCTGATTCTGGCAGAAAGGATATCGTCAGCCTAGGTAAAGTTACTTACAGTTACTTTCAAGCTTTTGAGTTTTCTGGACACTGTGTTGGGTGAAGAGGTAGTTTCTTCGTTGACAGATGAGACACACCTGATACAAAAATAATAAAATGATTAAGAGGAAAAGGTGCCAATTTCTAAACATCCTCTTCCTTTTGATTTAAGGGAATACAAAGGTTCAAACACATCAAGTGCATGAACCCAAACAACAAAAGTTGGTGTGCCCTGGCTTCCACTGTAAAGCACAGGATGAGGGAAGGACAGAGACTGTAATTCCTAACATACTGACAATGGAAATTGTTTTAAATAGAAGAAATGTTTTGTACAATTACATGATGGCACTATTCATTTACAAAATTTCAAATTCTAACTGCAATTTTTAAGGAACACAGCAGTACTTCCTTTAATTCAGGAAGAGGAAGGCACAGCTTTCTGAAGGAACAGGATTCCCCAGCTTCCAGCTATGAACAACTCCAAACACTGCTGGGTGTTTCAATCATCTTTTTTCCAAGGAAGGGCTAAACTCTCCCCAGGCCCAGCACTGACAGAACTTTTGAATCACCACGAGTGAAAATCAAACGGTGACACCGCGCCTCCCTTGGCAACAAGGCTCACTCGTAAGTGTTAAATCCTCCTGCAATCTCTGGAGATTTTCCATGGAATCTGTGGCCACCTTAGGCTGGCAGAGACGCGGTCTGGGGGCCGGTGTGCTGCTCGCAGCTCTGAGGGCAGAGCAGGCCTTCACCCAGCGGGGCCGGGCAGCTCCCAACGCCCGCTCGCACCACGCCGTTATCCCGAGCCCGATGGCTCCCGCTGGCCTCCCAGCAAGAAGGACCCAGAAAGGCAGGGAGGAAGGAATAATTCCTGGGGCTCGGACACCCATACGGTGAGGGGACACCCTACAGGGCGAGGGGACGCCCACACGGTGAGGGGACACCCCACAGGGCGAGGCGCCCCCCCCGTCTGCCCCCCGCCCTACCCTCCCCTCCTCGGGTCCGGCGCTCTCACCAGGTGGCTCCGCGCGGGGTCCGCAGCCACCTCAGCTCCCCATCGGCGCGGCGGGAGGCGCAGGGGCGGCCATGGGCCGAGTTCGAAGGCTGATTCCCGCACCAGGGACAGGAGGCGCGGCCGCAAGGCCCCGGCCGCCGCCGCCGCCGCGCCGCCCGCGGCTCCACCATTGGGCGATTCGAACGGGCCTGAGCGGCGGTAACCGCCCCCGGTAACCGCCCGCGGCTCAATGCGACCGGCACGAGCGGCCGAGCGGCCGCTGAGCGGCCCCGGGAATCCTTGGCCGCGCAGACTCCAGCACGGCGCTCTTAGGAGTGGCTGTTCATCGGTACAGAAATTGGGAAGTGTGAAAAGAGGATGAAATAACTGGATTATTAAGTCAATTTTCTTCGCGTTGCCTTTGCTATGAGTTTTACTGTCTTAAAGGTGACACCAGAATTGTGTATACAGCCATTTTTACTGTCAACTGTAACCAGAACTGTGTGCAGTTCTGGCCATCCCCAACACAAAGACATGGAAATGTTGGAGGAGACCACGAAGTTGATAAGGGGACTGGGGCACCTCCCCTATGAAGACAGGCTGAGAAAGTTGGGGCTGTTCAGCCTGGAGAAGAGAAAGGTCGTGTGAAGAGCTCAGAGCACCTTCCAGGGTCTGAAGGGGACTCCAGGAAAGCCAGAGAGGGACTCTTCATCAGGATCTGTAGTGATAGGACGAGGAGAAACTTGAAAGAGGGGAAATTTACGTCAGATATTAGGGAAAAATTCTTCCCTGTGAGAGTGGTGAGACACTGGAACAAATTGCCCAGGGAGGTTGTGGATGCCCCAACCCTGGCAGTGATCAAAGACAGGTTGGATAAGGCCTTGAGCACCTACACTAGTGGGAGGTATCCCTGCCCATAGCAGGAGAGGTTGGAAGTTGATGGTCTTTAAGGTCCATTCCAATCCCTTAACGTTCTATGACTCTATAAAAAGTGATACAAAATCCTGAAACAACCTTTATTTAATGTAATATTATTGGCATGTTAGTGCTACGGATATTCATCTTGAGAGGACTGATTCATGTAGCACAGCAAAGAGAAGTGGAGTCACTGAGCCTTTGGTGCTTCAGATCCTCATTTAACATTAACTCTCTTCCTCCCTCTCAGGTTGAGGTGGATGCCGAAATTATCATCAAGGGTTTCTTCAACCTCCTGTTTATGCATGTTCAATATAATTCTTTAAAAGAACATTGCCTTTTGATGCTGTGGAACACACAGAACAGTTTAAAGAAATACAAGTCAGAGCAGCCACACAGCCATTTGTAGTGTAAACATTTTCTTTCTCTCTCCAATGTCAGATCATAACTGAATTTGAACTGAATTTGATCTTTGTCAATCAAAATTGAACTAGTCCTCCATTCAGAAAAAAACCCAAACCTCTATCACCACCATTGTTATAACCAATAAAGGTATTCCCCCTGAACACACCCTGGGCAAGCAGCTGTATTACAGACTAACTTCAGCTGCCCCTGAAATATCACAACAAAGCAGATTCCCTGAAACCTGCCTTTTCCTCCAGGGAAACAGAACTCAATCAAGGTGGTAATTAAGGATACAGAAGCCTTAGGCTGTGCAGAGGATCACTCACATTTGAACCTGCATTGTTTCTTGCTATGACAAATATTGTTTCTGCAGCCAGAGAGGGACTTGGACAAGGGGCAGTGGCTTCCCACTGACAGAGGGCAGGGTTACATGGGATGTTACAAAGAAATTCTTCCCTGTGAGGATGGGGAGGCCGTGGCACAGGGTGCCTAGAAAAGCTGTGGCTGCTCCATCCCTGGAAGTGTTCAAGGTCAGGTTGGACCAGGCTTGGAGCAACCTGGTCTAGTGGAAGGTGTCCCTGCCTATGGCAGGGGGTGGAATGAGATGGTTTTTCAGGTCCCTTCCAACCCAAACCATTCTATGATTCTACCCAGCACAGCTCAGAACACTTAGCTGCAGGTACAGCTCCTAATCTGCCACATCAGCAAATCCTTTGTTACTCTTGTATGACAGAAACATCTAGAGATCCCCTGGCCATGCACATGGCTCTTAATCCTTCTTTTCCTAAAACAAGAACAAACTGATCTTCAGGGATATTCCAGAGAGATCTCATGCAAGACAAGCCTTTCCAATAACTGCTCTGCATTTGTGATTTCATTGCAGGCCATGTTTTTCGGGTATAAAGAGTAAGATAAGAACTCAGATCTCACAAAGGGAACAGAATAAAGCCAACCTTTATCCTTGCAGATCGTACAGAATCAAGTCCTGAGAGAACCGTATTACATGGAAGAGTGAAAGCACATGCCCTGCTGAGCGTAGCCTTGCTACTGTCAGAGGAAGGATGCCTTCTCCAGCACTGCGGATTCCTCCAGTTCCCTTAGCACTAGGTTTACAAGATTCTATTGCAGGAAATATTGTCACTTAAAAACCAGTATCCTGTGTCTCAATCAGGAAAATACTTCAGGTGACATGGATGAGTAGCAGAAGACAGCCTGAGGCAAAAGCTGGTCAGGCCTACCACATCTGACACAGCCATAACATCAGCCAAGAGCATCTTGCTTTTACAGTAACCTGCTCTGAGGATGGCTCTTGCCTGAAAGAAGCCTATTTGCTACATTCTTCAGTTCAGAGTGTCTCCTTTCCAGCAGCATCCAAGATCCCTTTCTTTTACCTGTCCCCACCCTTCTACATACACCCAGCTGGACCCTTCTCTCACTGCGACTTAATATTCTGAATGGGGTGGCCTCTGTGCCCACATGTCAGTCCATTAGGCGTGACCAGTCAACTCTAAAAATAAAAGCCATTTCTTCTGAAGTTTTCACCATGCAAGTACTTCAGGGAGGCAGCTGCAGCCTGCATCAGATTGCAACTCCAGTTTTTTGAATGACTTCTTCCATGCGCTGGTACCAAGGCTGAATGTTGGTGTGAGCCATCATGTCATCAAAGGCTTCCAGCCCCTCCATGACCCGGAGGACCCCGTACACTGCCTGTGCAGAGCAGAGAGGTCAGAACAACAATGAGAAAGCCATGGAGAATGACTTACGGTACAACAAGTGTCTCAATAGCCAAGCCAGTATGGCTCTTCCCCTGTCCTGCCATCTACTCCATCCTACTCCATACACTCTTCCTGATTAGCAAGGAAGAATGAATGGCAGAAACGTAATTAAGAATATGCATGTTTTTCCATAAGGAAACAGGAAGGAAGGATCAGGACCTATGTGCAATTATGTGCAAGTCCCCACCAAGTGGGAACTGTATTACTGCACAAAGGACAATGTATCTCATGTAGCTCAACTTCTCTGCCTGTACTTGTATTAACCACTTCACAGAGATGAGCACCAGGATAATTTGTGATCCACCTGACAAAAACTGCAGGGATGAAGCCCTTACCAGGTCAGCGAGGTTTGGCTGGTTCCCGCCCATAAACAGTCGATTTTTGCCAACAGCTTTTACCCACTCATTAACTGCTTCGTACAAATCTTCTCGGACATCATCTCGAAGCTGGTGTCTGGATAAAGAGAAGAATCAGTTTGAAGACCCAAATTTGTTTGTTTCTTTAACCTTCTATCACCTCTCACCTTATGGGCTGGTCTTGGCTTGCAAGTAAGGGCAGTATTTCAGAGTGAAGGGGCAGTCAGTAATTAAATAGTGGATGAGTAGAGGAGTTCAGTACCTCCAGTTAAAGAAGTATAGTTGTTACTCATACAGGATTAAATGGTTCCGTTTAAAATTCTGAGGTTCTGCCCTTTGACACTTGGGGTTCACAGCTAAGCAGGAACTATTTCTCCTCTTGTGTACTTGGTGCTTAGTGATACCAACCTTTTCTTCAGCCTCTTACTAACGAAGAACATGGCAACAGCTCCCACGTATTTGGCAAAAAGACCTTCCAAGGTGCCAAACTTCCCCTCACGGACAATGTAATCAAAAGATGCCAAGGCTTCTTTGGGGGTGCGGTAAACATTGGGGGAGATGAGGTGAACAAGCCAATCATCTGCCCATTTTCTCCACTTCATTTCTTCCCTGCAAGCAGTCAAAAGAAAGTTTTCAGTGAATGAGGCACAGGTAGAAGGGCTACAGGAGACAGGATCACAGTTGCGTTAGCCAGAGATCCTTCCAAGGTCAAACACTTCTGCCCAGGTACTCTGGTGACCTCTCTGAAATGCACTCAGCATCATTATCTTTGGCAAGGCTCCTCCAATCTCAAACTGAATTTAAGACTAAGACAGAGCATTAGCTTCTCCTCCAAATATGAGAAATAAAGCAGGAAGGGAAACTATCCCTCAATAGCATTCCTCTGTGGCGCAAAGGAAAGGACAAGAAGGAAACTGGAGGCAGCTGAAGGCTAGTGTGACCACGGTGGTGGTAACTAGGCTGTCTAACAGCTTTGTTTTGAATTATCTAACAAACACAGCAAACCAACTACTGAGGCTTGAAACACTAACAGGGTTGTGTTACTAACAGGTTGTGTAACAGTGTGAAACACTGACAGGACTTGTCAGCCCTAGTGGGATTTTACATCTACATCAACCCTGAGTATATATGGAGGGGGCTGTGACCCTACTTGGAAAGCCCAGAAACTGAAGAGGACTTACACTCTCACTTCTTTGACAGGATAGACTTTCTTTGTCTCCTTCTCATCCAGCATGAGCCAGTATTTATTCTCATACTCAAGCACCTCCTTGCCTTGCTCAGTCATGGTTTTAATAGGTGGATAAAAGGACACAATTTCTTCTAAGCTATTCCTCCTGTGAAAAGAAACACAGTTAGCACTGATTGGGCTGCTACAAAAAAGGAGCAAGAGCAAAGGACAGATTGAAAGATACACACTATAAAATGTATTATTCTAAAAGTAAGTGCACAATGTTCCAGATTCTATGTGGAAAAAAACAAAAAGAGAGAATGGAACAGCTACTTGCAAACAACTATTTTTAGTGCACATACCTTTGTCTGTGACAGAACAGAAATTTCTGCAGTCATAAAACTTCCTACCATTCTCAAGTAGACCTAAAGGACAGGCCACAGGCACAACAATTCAATTTCATTCTAGATGTTACAACTGGCTAATTGTAAGCTCAGTTCCAGGACTAACAGTAGTCCATGTTTAAATAGGTTTTGTGCAAACAGAATCTCACAGGTGAAAAAGTACTTCTGAAAGGTAAAAGCTTTGCTTTACATCACACACATCACAACATAGATAGAAACCACCCACATTATCACAGCCAGGCTCAGGTCACCCAGAGCTTCAGAGCCTGAGGTCAGCAAGAGACTTATGGCCAACTCAGAGTCTTCTAAATCTCTATGTAACCTGGGCCCTCCACATTCAACTCTTCTGTCATCACTCTGTTTTCTTACCTGGAAATAAGATAGGTCTTTATTGCACTGATTATCACCGAGGAGTCGTTCAATTGCTGAAAAACAGGATTAAAACAACGTTTTAAAACAAGCTGGTTAAATTGAAAAGGAAATTCTTCAAAACCTTTTCCCCTGCATGCTGGGGCTCCAAGTTAGGGAGACTTACCAGAGGGCTCCCAGCATTGGCTAGCAGGATGGGCACCTTTCTGTAGGAAGAGAATTTGATCTCTTTCCTCATGATCGGGTTCACTTCCACAATTTCATAGGGCAGTCCATGATAATCAAGAAAAGCTCGGACTTTGCTGCAGAAAGGACATGTTTTATACTGGTAGAGAGTGAGCTGCAGGCTCCCTGCAGGCAGCTAGGGAAGAAAGAGAACAGAAGATTGCATTTTCTGCTAAAAATATAAACATTACCTTCCTTCCACCCTTATTTTTGTCATGAAGTCATAGTCACTGACATTCAGTTTCAACATCTGATCATGAGCATATCTTGGCTATCAGATGTTTTCTTTAAATGGCAACAAATACTTAAATATTCACCATCCATTGGGACCAATAACCTGTTTCTCTAAACATCTATTTAATGTGCTGGAAACTCCTATTCACAACCAGGAAAAAAAAAAGTTAAACCCAGACAGTTTACCCCTTTATAGTTTCTACAGAAAACCACAACCATTTGTAATAGTATTTAAATAAACAAAAATAAAGCCTTTACAAGCCAATCCCTCCCCAACAGCCTCTGTTGAGGCCACAAGGTGGGCAGAGCAGAGTTTGCATTTGACTTTAGGCACGTGTCTGCCCAAGTTCACATTCCTGGGATCAACCAACCTGGGCACAACTGGGACATGGCAGGGAGACCCCAGAGCCAGAAGGACATCAGTTAAGGGATGTTTCGCAAAGCTGCTACACCTCAGCAGCCTGACAGGCCGTGCCAACCATTCCTCACACATTATAGCAAATGCAGCCACCCCGCTTTGTTTCTCATTCACAATTTGCTGGGTTATACAACCCTGCGCGAGTGCTGCAAAAAAGCAACAACCGAAAAGGCTCCACAGCCCCAGCAAGCCCTCACTGACAGCCTTTCCTTACAGCTCCTCAAGGAATGGTCTGCCAAGGGCCTCCCAGACAATTTTAACTTCTTCTCTCAGTCAGACCGGGACAGAAGAAGCCGCTCGGCCAGCAGGGAACCGCTGTTCCCGGGGGCTCGCTGTCGCCGCAGCGGGGCCCCCGCAGGCCTCGGGGAGGGCACAGGGGGGACCAGGGGGAACCGCTCCCGGCGTTACCTCAGCGGCCGAGTGCTCCCGCAGGCGCTGCCGCGCCGCCAGGCACAGCCCAGCGCTGCCGCCCAGAGCGAATGCAACGCCCAGCACCAGGCGGCCGCTGCCGTTGCTGCCTCCCCGTCCCGCCGCGGCGCCGAAGGCTCGTCCCGGGGCCCGCAGTCGCCAGGCTGGCGGCGGCAGCAGCAGCAGTGCTCCAACGCGCCAGACCCGGCCGACACCCGCCATCTTCGGCTGAGGGCGGGAGGAGAGCAGCCGCTCCGCCCCGGGCACGGCGGAGCCGCCCCGGTACTGCCCCGGCTCCGGCTTCGGGCATGGCGGCCCTGCGCCGCGCTGAGGGCAGGCACCCCCAGCCACGGGGCACCCAACGAGGGGCGGACCCGCTGCCCTCTATTTATCAAATCTGAGAACACACCGAAGTCTAAAGTGGGAATAAAATAATCAGTTGAAAGGGTGAGGGAGCTGGGCCTGTTCAGCCTCGAGAAAAGGCAGCTGAGAGGGGACTTCATCGATATCTGTCAGTGTCTGCAGAGAGGGGGCAGAGAATGGATCAGGCTCTGCTCCGTGGTACCGAGCAATAGAACAAGAGGAACAGGCAGGAACTGATGCACAGAATGTTCCACTTGAACATGAGGAAAAACTTCTTTCCTGTGCAGTGACCAAGCCCTGAACACGTTGCCCAGAGAGGGTGTGGAGTCTTCCTCGCTGGAGATATTCCAGAACAGTCTGGACACAATCCTGTGCCACGTGTGCTGGGATGACCCTGCTTGAGCAGGAAGGTGAGACCAGATGGCCCACTGTGATCCCTTCCAGTCTGACCCCTTCTGAGATTCTGTGGTTCTCTGCCTGGTGGGGCTGTGGATTCTGACCAGCACGTACCCGCAATGCAAGCACACATCTCCACGCTGAAAGCCATCATCTGTTTTATTAACATGTGGTTATGTCCGTTAATTGCACTTATATTCAATTCGCCTACTCGGGGCGCAACACGAGTCTGACACTGCAGTGCAGCAGGGTTATTACCCACAGAAAGGAGAGGTGGCTGCAATGTTAAATGACGACATGACCTTTTCTTTTGTCTTTGTCCCAAATACCCACTTAATAAAGGAGTCCTTGATCTCAGGAGCGCTGCTTGAATCGATGCTCTAATTGTGAGTTATTTTCATCCCAGTGACTTCTCTCTCGGGGATGAAAACACCACATAGCAATGAGATCTCCTCAAGGTGACTGAGGTGCAGCTGATACCGGGCCAAAGACAGGAAAGGGCAAAGTGAATCGTGCTTGTTTCTTTAGGGAAGAGGAATGTGAAGGTGACCTGAGGCTGGTTCAAGCCGCTTAGTGGACAAAGCATAGCTGATGACAGGGCAGGAGTTGGGAGTTCAGCAGCAAAGCCCTCGCTGGGACGAGATGGCCCCCACGGGCAGGATGCAGATTTATCCATACGGAGCATCACTTGTGTTAGGAAAGAAGTGCTTAGTGCTGATGGCGGCCCCTAAGCGGGGGAGTCTGGGAGGGCCTGAGGACACTTGAGGAGGGCAAGGGCACAGCCTACCGCTGGGCACGCGTTTGGGAAAAATCCCCGAGGAACGGGGAACGTGGCACCGCCCCCCGGGGCCGCCCTCTGCCCAGCGCTGCTTGCCGCGCCCGCCCGCGCCCCTCCCGCCCCGCGCCCTCTGCGCTAACCACAGAATTCACCGCAGCGCCGGCCGGCGTGACGCGCGCGGCGCCTTGCCTTCCTATTGGCTGGAGGCCCCGCGCGTGCACGGGTTCGCTGTGCGGGCGGCGCCGAGGCGCGGGCCGGCGCGGCGGGATGTCGGGGCCCAACGGAGACCCGCACGTGCTGGGCGGCGGCACCGGCGACGACGGCGGCGACGGCGGGGTCACCTTCGAGGAGGAAGGTGCGTGGGGGACAGCGGAGCCGCCACGGAAGGGATCGGAAGGGATCCCGTGGGACAGGGTGGCCTGGCCTGGTCCCCTGGGCTGTGGGTGGCAGAGCGCAGGTGTGTCCAGGTGTGTCCAGCTGTTCTGCCGGGAGCGGTACCCAACGCCAGCGATGCACCCGCTGCATGGCAGTGGGGCTGAGGGGCTGCAGGATTTGATTCCCACCCTGCCATGGGGCACCAAGCTCCTATGTGTTGCCCAGGGGTGGATTTTTTTTTCTTGTGAAAAAATTATTTTGTGCCTTTGCTGGTGTACGGGATGTCAGAGAGGAAAGAGGATGCTCAGGTTTCGAAACCACAGGGCACATCACGTGGGCAGATATGGGAGAAGAAGTCATGCATGGAAAAAGGGAATTTAATGCAGGTAGCTTGGCAAATTCCACTTCGGGGCATTTCTGCACTGTCTCGGTAAGAAGTTTCTGGTACTGCCCTGTCCAGTTAGAACCAGCCCGTGGAGAAAGTGAGACGACAGCAGAGCCGTAATGCGGACGTAGAGGTCACTCTTAAAACTAGAACTCTTTCAGAGTAAACACTTTGCTACTCTTCTGTTGAAAATGGTGGAGTTGGGTTCTGCTGTTTCCCAAAGCATTCAGTTTCCCAGATGTGATCCACACAGCTGATTTTAGGATTTGTGTCTGGGATCTACCTGCAGTGACAGGACAATCATTTCTGCTCTGAAACACTCCAAGCGTGTTCCCTGCTTTCCATCATCACAGTGATTTGCATTTGAAGAGCTAACAGACACACTGGATGTGATGGAGGAAGTCACTAAATTGGATCTACATCTTAACTAAGGGGGTTGTTCAGCTTGTTAACTGGGCTTTGTGTGCAGTAGCTGGTCATAAAGGGCTGCACCTGGTCATAAAGGGCTACACCTGTTTCCTGGTGTAGTGGAGCTGAGGCTGTAGCTCTCTTCCTTCATCTCAAGTAGGAAACCTGATTTTTGTCAACTGTTCTTGTAAGAATGTAGAGGAGTTAATGCAATTACCATACTCCTGCTCAATGTTTCTAACAGGGGTGTGGTTATGTTTCCACAAAAATCCACCAAGCTTGCAACTAATGAAAAAAAAAACAAATAAAAGGTTTTACAGCTTATTTTTAAATGGTTACATTATTTTCATTCCCCAAAGCTGTACAAATTACGTAACCTTCATTTGAGCTTAGGCACTGAGAAAATTAGGCTTCTGCTCTGATTACAGACTTCTTGCCAAGGTGATGAATGAAACTACTTCCCTTGCCAGAAGTAGTTACCATGTCTGCTTGGGATCTGCTCACCATTTCACTGGAATATGGTGTATCAAACTGAAGAGCTGTAACTCACATACCTTGAAAAATACTGATAACTGCCACCTTTTTGGAAAGCATGTGTTTGTAGGATTGATTTTTAAATGCAAGAACACCATCAGTGCTCTTGCTCATAATGCCACCTCTGTGTAATACCTGCAAGGCCAAACTTTTATTAATGAGCTCAAATGTAACATTACACAATTCTCCAAAGAATTAAAGGCTGTAACACTCCGAACAGCTCCAAAGTGGTTATAAGAAATGGAGGACAATTATTTTTTTATAATGAAACTTCTTAGATATTAATAATGCAAATGACTGCAATGTTTAAATATTCACAGTTCTTTTAAAGCTGCTGGAAATGGCTGCGCCTGCACCTGGTGTGCTGGGGCACCAGGACACCCTGGCAAAGGGGCAGCTGAGAGGGGCAGAGCTGAGCTGGGGGATTTCAGCATAGCCTGACCCTCTTAGGGGACCTACCCAGAGCACATCCTCATCCTCCCTCCTCTCTCCGTGTCCTTCAGCTCAGCCCAGCATTCCAGGCACAGTGTGTGGCACACTGGGCTCAGAGGACCTGGGTGAAGAGGAGCCCCAGCCTGTGAGGTGTGGGCTTGTCCCACCCACACAGGCATCCTTCCCTGTCCTACAGCCCACAATCCTCACAAACATCAGCCCACAGGTCACAGCTCCACCTGTGCCTCCCTGCACTCAGCCAGCTGTGTGGCTTCAGAAAGGAACATGGGACTGGCTCCATCTGGGGTCCCCTGCCAGCCCCCCACGGTTCCTGAATAACCTCAGCAGTTTATCTTGTCAGTTTTTCAGTTTGGGTTCTTGTTACTCTTCAAGATTGTGTGAGTATTGCTTGGAGCAATCCAAAAGCATGTGTTTCATGCAGTAGCACAGCACTCTTCAGATGAGTAACGGTGCTAACACATACCACCATTGTACTGAGGCAAACTGCTGCACTTGCAACAATGCTGTGAATAAGAAACTGTACCTAGAGAACCAACTGCCCGGATCATCTGCAGTGAGTCTAGGTTTAATCTGAAGTACCCAAAGCCTTAATAGAGCATGAAAATCCTGTGGCTGAACTTGGTGCCCAACACTTACCTTCTTGTGGAAATAATGGTGCCACTACCAGCACCTTTGGGCTCATCCCCTCCTCCTGCCACAGCCATAATGGTTGCACTATTGCGGCAGCCTTACTCCAGACAGGCCCTAGTGAAGTATATCCCAGCTTAGAAGCCTTATCCAGGTAACTCACAGAAAATAAACACTGCAACATGCTGACAAAATGTCTGTACTGTCACGAAAGATGATTCCAAAGGCAGCTAAAAAGGTTGACTTGTCTTCGGGATTTATCTGGTACTGCTGCAGTCAGCACTCAGCCTATGGTTGGCTGTTTGTGTGTGAGATCCGAGACTGTCAGATGTGCCCACAGTGGGTTTGGACTGCCCAGGTACCTTGCCTTAGATCTTGTTACCAGTGCTCCAGCTTCCCATTGGCCTCATTTGATCAGGGAACACAACACATGCAGGATTCAGTTGCATTTTACTTCACCCATCCAGGGGCAAATAAGGCACAGCCAAAATGCTGTGGGCATGTTTTGCCAGAGCTCTCAGTGCCTGCTCTGACTGCAGTGACAATTACATTGTTCAGTCTCTCATTTCCCTTGCTTTTAGAATATGCAGCAATAAACTCCATGCTGGACCAGATCAACTCTTGCTTGGATCACCTGGAGGAGAAGAATGATCACCTACACATCTGCTTGAAAGAACTGCTGGAGTCCAACCGCCAGACTCGGCTGGAGTTCCAGCAGCAGAGCAAACAGCTGAACCCGGGAGCTGATGTGCAGGGATCCCAGCCTCCTGCCTAGAGTCTGACCACACACTCTCAGCTGGTGTTGCTAAGGGGACAGTTACTAGTCACCAATTTAACGTAAAACTTGAATAGCAGACGTGCCTCGTGTCTGTTACTTGTTCCTTTCTGTGTTTGTATCTTGCCATTTGTCTCCATGTTCTGTTTTCCTTTAGCTGTGAGACAGGTGCAGAAGCACAAGGGTGGGTGTAGGAGAGCTGGTTCTTTCTGCTCCCCAACATGAGCCTGGTACTCACACTTGGTTAAAGCCAGCTGTAGGAAACCTGAGGCCATGCAGGTAGTGTGCAGGCAGGCCCTCTTCAAAAAGTGGAAAAATTATCTCTGCTCTCTTTTCCTTAAATCCAAGCAAGGAGTATTATGGCTCTAGCCCCTTCCCTCAGAAAGCACAGTATAGGCAGGGGCTGTCCTGACTCCAGGCTTGTCCCTAAGTGTAACTCTGGTGACAGCCTTGGAGAGGGAGGGCCTAGGCCAGCTGCTGCCTTGAAGCTACAACTTCTCCCTTAGTCACATTAACTGTGATGTACGAAATACTGGCATGTGGTTCCAGATCACTGGACACTTCTACTCCATTCCAAGCATATAAGACAAGCTACCAGGGTGATGTTTCTGACCACTGTAACTGGGAGCTGCCCCATTCCTTCAGCTGCCATTAAGGACTGAGGTGTGGAGAGAGGCAGAGCAACCTGGTTAGCCCCCACCACAGCATCAGCAACAGAGAGCAGTCTTCCCTGTACCTTCTGACAAGGCACAAGAGGTCTGGTCTGTAACTTGTGATCTTGTCAGTATGTCCTAGAGCCAGCACTTTCCAAGCAAGTCTTACTCTTCTACTTACGCAGAGTTAAAGGAGTTTTTTGGAAAGTTAATGAGGTTATTTTAAAGAAATCTCTTTTATTAAAATCAGTTTGAAACAAAATTTGTTCCTGAGAGTCTCCACTATGAGAACAGATTGGATTAAGCCTTATAGTATTAACAAAGGACCAAGGTGCATGTTCTTGCCTAGCTTAGGACTTGTTCAAGACTGCTTGTCCAACAGTGTGTGTCTTTGAAAGGAAGGTGTTCTGAGAAGCAGAATTTGGCAGTTTCCCAAGAGATAAACATTTTCTCTGCCTGGAAAGGAAAGGAGGAACTACAAAGAATTCTTAAAGTCTGCATCCATCACTCCATGAAGTCTGTCTCCTATGGAAATCCTATTACCATCTTCTTTCAGGTTCAACAATGCAAGCCTCAGTCTTTCCACATAATTGCTGTATCCCGACTGTACAAGTAATAACCAACACTATCCTGTATTAGACACGCTAAAGCCAGGCTTATTTATTCTTAAAATAAAAACAGCAGTAAAGTTGAAGGTTTTGCTCTATTAAAAGACTCAGAAAATAAACATTTCCAGCAAGTATCATATGTAAAGGGCTCTCCTTTAAGGCCACTCTATCTGGGTTTGCGCCTGGAAGAGCGTCTGCACCCAGCAGAGGTGAGACCGGCTGTCTCACCTTTGGCGAGGGAGGAAGGCTCTGCTGCTGCCTCCTGGCCCGCATCTGCTGCCTCGTTCTGTCCTAAGCCTCCTCCGCTTCCTGGATCCTGGTGGTCATCTGTGACTGCCCTCTGCCTGGCTGTGTTGGCTTCTTCCTCACATCCCAATGACTCCTCTGCGGTGTGGTTCTCCTCAGAGAACTGGCAGTCGGCACTAGTGGCAGAGAGAGTGGACTTGCTCTCTTCCTGTAGACTTTCTTCTTCTACAACCATGATACCACACACATTGTCAGTCACACTGGCCAGGCTCTTGCCCTCTGGCCCAGAGGTGGCCAGCTCACCCTTACCCTCCAGAGACCTTGAAGTTTGTTCTTGCAGGGCTGACAGCTCTGTGCCCTCCTTATCTATCCCACCATCATCATTCATCTTCTTGCTGGTATGTGCTGTCGTATCAAGAGGCTGTTTTGGATCATCCAGCAACTGGGAGCTGGAGCCCTGGGAATGCAAAGGAGCCTCGGGGTAGGCAGTTGTGGCACGATGCCTCGATGCCTTGTATCTCTACAAATACAAACAAACCAACATGAGAGAGAAGCCCAGCTCAGCTCCTGTCACTGCAGCAAAGCAGCAGCTGGTCCAGGAACACCTGTACAAAAACAGTGGTGAGTGGCCGGGGCACAAGTGATCTCAGCAGCTTCTGGCCTGGCTGCTGAGGCTCTCAACAGAGAAGGGTCAGCTCCTGTGAGGAAAAGTGATATTAAAAACTGAAGTCTCTCTTGCATGACTTAATGCTGAGCGAGTGCCTGGCAGACCTGTGGCTCCTGAGACAGAAATCGTGATCTGGCAACTGTTAATCTCAGTCAGACTCAGGACTCTGTAGATACAGCAGTGCAAGTGACAGCTTCACTTCACTTCAGCTACTGCCAGGACACATACCCTGGGCATGTGAGGTCTGCACAGCCCTTAGTTACTGGTGTGATTTAATGTTTATCAGCCAAAGCAAGGCTTAAGTTGAAAGCTTAGTATTTCTTCACCCTGTTGATACAATCTGCACAGTCAGTAGAACTGTTGACAGAAAGCCTATGCTATCAATTATATCTCGTTACAAGTCACTGAGGTTTTCCACAGAATAAAGGTAAGCATATCATCAGTAAAATGACTCATTTGCACTCACTATCATGATGAACCAGTAGAGGTCTGTAAAGAGATTACATTGGCTGCTAGGCATGATCTAGACTGGATTTCAGGCAAACAACTCACTATTAGCTAGCTAACACAGCAGGAACCCAGTCTTCGATGCCCAGACAGTAAGACCTAAAGGAACAAACTGAAGTTCACTCTTTTCCACAGCAGTTCCTTCCATAATCAACTCCCTTTCAGCTGCTTGCTGAAAGGTTCCTTGAACTGGCACTAGCATTACACCTGACAATTTAAGGAAACAATTTCAAGCACAATGGCTTTCACCAGTCTGCAATGTGGAATTACAGCACATCTGACAGGCAGCTTTACATTCTAATTCAGTTTATCGCTGCAGGCTTGTTCTTCCTCTGTCCTCAAATCGTGGGACATGAACAATATCATATCACATTGGAATTAGATCAGTCAAGTCATAATGTACCCAAACCATAGCAGGTGCAGGCATGCAAGTTGGTGTCCAGAGTGATGCTACGAACTGTCTCAACAGCACACAATTCTCTGCTTTGATACCCTCTGCTGAGCTACTCTGCTGAGAATACCCCAGCAACTGCCAATGATTCAACTCAGACTGGGACAACCCCAAGGCACCCAGGCAGCCAAGAATAATAGTTATCTGCCTGCAGATATGTACGTCTGGACTCTTCTCATGAACTCCCCAGGTCACTCTGGCATGCATTTGAAGAGCATCTGATTTCAGCTCTAAGTGGGCCAAAAGAGTGACATAAGTGACTGCTGCTGCAGTTTCACTCTATGCTGATCTAAAACAAGCCAGGAAGACAGCAAGGCCAATTCCTTCATTCCTGAAATGACTAGCTGCAGGAGTGGGAGAGGATGAGCAACCATGAAGGAACAGCTGTGGTCTCCTGCCATTCCAAATCCACTGCTCTGAGTGCTGGCAGAATTCTTAAAGCACCCCACCCCTTCCTGGAGGCAATGATGGCTGACTAGGAATAGTTTATTCTGTCTGAAGACTAGAAGAAAAACATGAAGTTTTGGGGTTTTAGGGGTGTGTTGGTGGATATGTGTTTGGGATTTTTTTTAAACACTATTTTAAAAGGTGGTTAGGGAAGCACAGCAGTTTTTGGGAGTAGATTGTGGGTGCAGGCAGAGGACAAAGTTGATGTCCCTCCTCACCAAGGACAGGGAATAGTGCTCTCCCATACAGGAGGGCCCAGGCAGTGGTCACAGGATAGGGCAGAGACAATGCAAGCCCTACGTACCCTCCGCAAGCACTGATCCAGTCCCCTCACCCCCTGGCAAGTCAACAAGGACAGAACAATGGAGGCAGATTCCAGGCCAGCCGAGTAGGAAAAGCTTTAGCTAAAAAAGCAGCAAGGGCAATATGGCTTCTTTAGGTGGAGTCAGAAAAGCAAAGGAACGGCATCAGTTGGCAGAGCTTTGTGCTAAGGAGTTTCTAGGAAAGGGTAGCAGACAGACAAACAGACTTCCTCTTGCAGGCTGACCCTGGAGACAAATGAACTCTCACCAGCTTGCAGATTCTATCACATAGAGTCTGTAATGTTAAATTTTCAGATTTCTAAGGTATCTGATTTTACCAGGCCTCTTTCTGGGTGAATCACACCCACAGTTTTGGCTAAAGGAGCTGTTCCTGCAGTATCACACCTGGAGATGTGTATGCACCAGCTTTCTTTACAAGGAACAGCTTCTCGCTCTTGCTCTTTCCCATCTTGACCAACCTGTAATCTAACAGAGAAGAGGTCTAGACTTCATGTCAGACTCCACAGGTTCAGCAAACAGAGCAGATACTCTGAGGAAGATTCCCAGCCAAACAGGCAAAAAGATGACAGCAGCAGTAGCTGGGAAGCAGGACTAGACTGGTTTCACATCTACAGGGGCCAAGGGAGACAAAGACAGAGCACACCAGGAGAAAGCTATGGCACAATGGACACCCAAGGATGATGGAAATGAGCTGGAGACAAGACAGCTAATGTGGTGGATTCACTGGAGAGACACGCACGGGGGTAACAAATGCCAGGCCATGCAATCGCCAAAGGGTCTAACCTGAAAGTTCTCAAAATGCATCAGGGACTTGCAGTGTGCGAGCCGGGCAGCGGAGTCGCTATGGTAGAATTTGTGACACAGCCTGCAGAGGTAACCTGCGACGGGGACCAGAAAATCCAGGCCTGCGAAACGGGAGGGGAAGGGAAATCACAGATCACATTGAATGGAACTCAAATAATGAAAGCATGTTAAAAGAGAAGGGGGATGAGAGTAAAAAGGGAGAGGTGGAAAGCTTTGCTTCTGTTAATCAGGGATTTGCAAGATGACTTGCTGAATATCTCGTCTTACCATGGAATGGCTGTGGTTGATATTCAGAGAGAAATCCGGCTGCCAGAGCAAAGAAACTACACCGAGCATTAAGGGGGGGAAAAAGGGAGAAAAGAATACAATGGAAAACTACAGAGAACATGTGATCTAATGTAATGGGATCAAACCAAGCAGAAGACAGCAGGCGCGCAAGAGGAACACGCAGAGAACATTCACAGCATGAATCATTATTCCATCTGCCACACGATAGTGGAAGGTTACAGCGATATGGAAGATTGGTGTAAACAGAGCTCTCCTTGGGCACAAAACAGCCTCCGCAGAGCTGCCCTCCTCAAACACGTTAGGGGTTTGAAGACAGTCGTTTACAGGGTGGGGACCAGACACAGCCATCTGGAGGCACCACTGCCCACCAGGCCAGCAGCATGGCTCAGGAACTGCTCAGTACAGCGTGAGGGTTCTGAAGCAGAGGAAACATGCACAGTTTGGGTCTAGCAGAGTTCGATACTGTCAGTGCTGCTCAGTATCTCTCTGCGAGCTGCATTTCTGTTGGAAAGCATTCCAACCAAAATGCTTTCCAACTCCATCTTTCCAGAACATCCCTCATTTGCTACCTACTTTCTTCAGTACTCCTGCCCTGCTTGTTCCATGTCCTACCTTAGAAATGCATCTGGCTCTCATCCTTCTTCAAAGCAAAAGGCAGTTGACAAACATCAATCACATCCTTATGTTTTATCACACAGTAATAAAGAAACATCCTGTTCTCAGGAGAGGCTCCTCTCAGGCAGCAGTGACCTGCCCCAGTCCAATGCAGATGCTGGAGCACCATGGCCCAAGAAGTCATTATAACAGTACGTAGAGACCATCCTCTCCTACAGATACAGCATGTGGCCAGAGAAGGCCCTGTGGCCCTTTGTGCTCAACTCTGTTTGCTTACCATAGGCTGTGTCTGGACAATACTTCTCACTTCCTTTGTAATCCTCCAAAGACACTTCCTTCAGCCCAGTCTGGAAACCAAAAGAACATTAGTGCCTACTGTATCTATGCCAATTCCCAAGCTCTTGCATTTTTCTGGTAAGCTTGGGAGCAAAACAGAGGATTCACATACCAGAGACAGAGTTGCACAGCCTCTGGTCAGGGGCAGATGCAAACCCCCATGTCAGCAGACCACTTCATTACAAGGGTTAAAATCACCCCTTGCACTCCAAGCCTGAAGTAGCTTAGCCATCTACCTTCTTCTTGGTAACTGCTCTCTACTGGGAATATATTCATAGAGATAAACCTTTACACATTTGCTATCAGACCCAGCTACTGCTGGGCTGTTCAAAGAGTCTATGCCAATACTGCTTTGTGCTCCTCAACAAGGCTAATGTCTGAAGACAGCAGAAGCTGTACAGCACAGCAGAAACACCTTAATGTATCCCACATATAGTGCCTGACTCTCTTCTGCACCGCCCTGTGCTCTGGAAGAACCCTAGAGTTCTCACCCTGCTGCTGTGCAAGGTTAAGCAGTCTTGAAAGCCTGAGCTCAACCAGCCAAGACCAATTAAGTCATAGGATCCCACAGCAGATTCTCAGATAGGTCATTCCTTCTTTTGCATAGCATACCTGCTTGGCAGCAGAATCCTCATTCTCCATCAGCACTACATCAGGGTCTTCCTCCTCACCAGCTCCTCCCTCCTCCTCCTCCTCTTCCTCATCATCATCTTCAAAACAGCCAACAGCATCCACAGTGATCAACTCCTCTGAATCTTCTGGGCTCCCCAACTCCTTCTCTCCTAGCCTAACCTGTAAGGCACAGAAAAGAAAGATTGGATCAACTCTGCACTCGCCATTTAACCAAAGAAGAGCTTAGACTGAGGACAGATTGTACATAATGAGCAGAAGGGACCGCAACAGAGGCATAAAGCTGTCTCGCTTCTAGACACATCCAACACCTTCTCCCTTTTTCATTCAACTTCTTTAAGTGCTAACAACTGAAGTTCAGCAAAAGATGAAAATTAAAACAGGTCTGGAAGAACTGCACATCTTCCTTTCAGCCCTGCAGTAGTCAGGGAAGCAGAAAGTTATCCTGCTCTACAGTGTAGCTGCCTCCAGACCTGCACAGCTCTCCACCCAGGCAGTATTACCTCTTTGGCTTTCTGTTTGTGCTCAGGAGACTTCATATGCTCCACGAACTTGCGAGGGGTCTTGAAGTGGCGGCTGCAGACAGTGCAGAAAGGACGAAGCGAGCGTTTGGCCAGCTAAGGAAAGAGGGACAATTCCGTAAGTCACAAGAGGCAGTGCTTTGGAGGAATGCAGATGAATCATGAAACAAAGTCAGCCCCACATCCTGGGAGACCACAAAGAAAATAGTCTTTTCAGCAGAAAGGACTCTCTAACTCTTATCCACCAAAAAGATGAAAAACATGCAGAGCAAAAATAAGTGTCTTAAAATAGGTGTTCAGGCACTTCTTCCCTAGAAGTCAATCAATATGCTGGCCTGCCTAAAGTTTAGCTTGAAGAGGCTGCCCACCAATTCCTCCATTCAATTGATTAGGTGAGTATGATAAGCCATATTTCTTAAGAAAAGTGAAGAATTACACACTAGAGGTGCCTCAGGCCACACTGACATGTCATGACAACTGGAAGCTCCAACAATGCCAGAGGGAGGAGGCAGCACTGCAGTGCCCTTAGGGAGGGTGTTACTGGCAGAACTTTATGTGCATCTGTGTTGGTTTTCCTCAGCCTGTGGTTTTTTTTCTGGGGGGGGGGGGCGGGCACCAG
>VZRR01007504.1:68336-184478 GCA_013398015.1 Oreocharis arfaki | reverse complement strand
GTGGGAGGGACTCGCATTGCAGCAGTTTTGGGAGAACTGCTGCTCGTGAGAGTGGACCCACACTGGAGAAGTTCAAGGAGAACTGGCTCCTGTGAGAGGGGCCCCATGGTCTCACAGGGGAAGGACTCCTCTCCCAGAGCAGTGGAAGAAAACCTTGGGTAACAAACTGACCAAACCCCTGTGCCCTGTCTCCCTGTGCTGTCAGTGGGAAGGAGGGAGGGGTTGGGGGAAGAAAAGGTATTTTAAGGGCTAATTTTACGTCTCATTATCCTCCTCTGACTCTGTAAGTAATAAATTCACTTTGTACCTCTAAGCCGAGCCTGTTTTGCCCTTGGAGTGTTTTTTCCCGGTCCTTATCTCAACTCATGAACCCCTTGTTAATTTTTTTTTCCTCTCCTCTGCCCAGCTGTGGCAGGGGAGAGTGAGCGAGCGGCTTTCTTGGGTGCCTGGTGTTTGGCCAGTGTCAAACTATGACAGCACCTCTCCACTTCAGTCACTTTTCCTTTGCTGCTTGGGGAGCAGGAGATGCTACATACTTCCATTTAATCCCCACACAAAAGGTCAGTGCAAAATGAAGTCCACACTACAGCTGTTACCTTATGTTCCTGGGTCCTGCGATGTTTGATGAGGTCCCCTGTGAAATGCACCTGGCATGTGTTACACCACCGCTGCTGGGTCTCTCTGAAGCAACAACAGGTAGAGCTGTAAGTCACACGATTTTACATTCTCCATGGAATACTGCAGTTAGCAATCTGTCCCTGGCATTGTTTTCTTCACAATTCCTATCTTTACAGGCTCGGATTTATCTTCTCTCCTTCTTACCCATTTATAGGTTGCTTCAGCTCATGCTGACAGAAATGCACCAGATAAAACAGGTCTCTGACTTAATCTACTGTATTGAAAACTACACAGGTCAAAGTCAACTCTGGTATCCTTCAGCAAGATAGAAAGTTGCCTGAAGGAGATTAAGGCCCTTGAAACCAGAGGGGATTTGTACCTTACCTAAAACTCAGAGGCAGCCTGGTGCAGTGAAGAATTTTAGAATCCATGTAGGGCCACATTCGGATTGCGTTTTCTAGTGCAGACCAACACTTACCCATCTTTTTCTGCTAGCACCTTCTGCTGTTTCACCATGGGCAGTAGTGAAACAAAACAAACATTGCTCATGTGCTGAATCTCCCCAAGTCGCTGCTGGTGCTGAATTCCAGCCATGTGGGATTGGAAATTCTGAAAGAGAGGTTAGGAGAAAAATCTTTTAAAATGTATTCAGAACACAGAAAATAACAGGTATGAGCTATGCTTTCCTTTCTTTTGACTGCTGTTTAACAATCAACTATAAAAGCTTAAGAGCATGGCTGCCTGTGGATCCACCCACATTCTCTCCCTACCAGGTTGTTTGCTAGCTCTCAGGAGAGGTTTATTTTATCTGCATGCTTGTCATCATTTCTTATGTTCCTTGTTCCTAAAGCATGAGCTCCTGCTAACAAGTCCCCTTGGAAGCCAGCCATCTAATTCCTATCTCTTGACCACCTGTCAGACCTGCACATTTTTACCTGCTGACTGCAGCAATTGGTCTTGCAGATGTAACAGTAGAATTTAAGGACCGATTCTGGGTTGGGATCAGCTGTGCCCATGTCGCAGGCCCAGTGCCCTGGTTTCAGAGCTGTTGTACTAATAGCTCTGCTCTCACTGCTCTGCTGAATAGTCACTTTCAGTGAACCTCCAGAGCTCAACATCTGCCAAAAGAAGGAGTCAACATTAAGTTCAATCAGTCAGTAGAAGACTCTAAAAATTACACCTGCTTTTTGTATGCCACCTAAGCTCTTTAACCTTTAGGAAAATGCACTTAAGCTTGAACTCACAGGAGGCTGATCAGAAGGACTCTCATACACACTCCTCCCAAAGCTGCTAAATCAGCGATCCCTGTGTCATAGCACCAGCCCTATTAGCACAGATGGTTGTTTCTGCAGCCTCTGCAGCCATTGTATGATCCAGTCTCTGGGGGCTGGAGCCACAAACAATTGTTGCCAAGGGACACAATCAGCTTGTGTTTCTCCACTGCAAAACTAAAGCCTACTCAGCACAACACCTGATGGAGTCAGGAACTCAGACATGGGCAGGATGATACATTTGATCACATCGACAAACATCTCCAATTACGGAAGACTGTCAAGTCTGATTCACACCTGAGGTTACATCTTTGTCTGCTCACAGCTTTACACAGCCTAAGATCCTGATTTAACATGCAGCATGGGGGCCATGTATTTCATGCAAAAGACTCTCAGGTTGCATCTTTTAACACCACCTGCATCTTTTTACACTTGCTCTTCAGCAATATGAAAGATGTATTTAGCTATGGCCCTCCATACATAGAGTTTTAAGTAACTCTTTCAATTCAGCTTTCCATCTTTCCAGCTGAACACAGAAATCTTAACAAACACTCCATCCATAGGCAGTGGTAGGTAAGGAACAGGCCAGCAGAGGTACAAAAGCAGCAAGTCAGAGCAGACTGCGCACTAATTGCAGACATTATTATGCCTTATTGCCAGGGACAACAGCTTACAGCAGGAGACAGAGCTCCAGACATGGGTGCCAGCTGGTTCCCAGTGGCAACGGGCTTCTCCAGGATGGAGGGGGAGGTTTTATGTTCTGCATCACCCCTGCATGGAGCGGTGTCTGCTCACCTCAGGAGCCTTCGGTTCCTCAGAGAATTTCCTCTCTCTGGAGAGATTTTCAGCTGTGTACTCCTTTGCATTGTCTGTACCTAAAAAGGGAGAGTCCTTTTAGCAGCCTTAAATCAAAACAGCAATGACAGGAGAAACAAAGCAGCAGGTGAGTGAAGTCAGGGAGCTCTCCTCACAGCACTGTTGGCCATAAGCCAGTTCACAAACCTTTCTCCTTATCCTTAATAAAGACTGAAACATCTAATCATTTGCTTTTGGCAAGTAACAGATATTAGGGGACAAAGTTTGGATTTGGTTCCTAGATTTTATCCTCCTTTCCCCATCTTGTATAACTGGAGGAAGAACATTTCTGTAGACCCACGGAACCTACAGGTGCAGTTCCAGCAAGGAGTGCCCTAAAAGTTCAAATCACAGGCTTCAGCAACTCACCATCAGCTTGGACATGGGTGCATGAGACTCCTGCTTTCTTGCTGTCTGTGGCATCCTCTAACGCCGACTCCCCGGTCACACTTCAAGGATATCAAGAAAATAACCTTGACTGCTTTGTTACAGACAAGAGTTTCAAAAGGCACACCAAGGCACAGGCTGGGGTCTAACCTACCACACTCTCCACTAAACCCCCAAATGAATAAGCTACTGGAAGTGGTATTTCAGGCAAGAATTTGGCATAAATAAATAAAAATAATGTAGAGTGGGTGTTCTAGAATGGATTCAGAAACAGCAGCCAAATAATCTGGACAAGAAGGTTACAACTGATTTTTGGTTAGCTGCAAAGAAGCTTGAAGGGAATTAAGTTCATACAAGAAATATTCTTAATAAGAGCTCTGAGAGCTATCTCCTGTCGTGACTGGTGACCTGTAGGAAAATTACAACACCTGGACAGTGCTCCTGGCTGCTCTGTGCATGAGAGAAGAGACCTATCAGAACTGAAGAAGTTCTCCATGGTGCCTTTACAGGGATTTCACCACAGCTGCCTGTTCTATTCATACGGGAAGTGTTTCATTTCGGAGTCCCTACAGCTCTGCTTGTGGGGGAAGTGAAACTCTACAAGATGCAAATCAAAAGGGCCTTGCTTTATTTGGTACTGGTGATCTGCTAAGGAGAAAAGTGCTCCTGAGGGTACTATTGAGAATAAATGTCTGACTTCCAGAGGGTACAAAGTGTTCTTTGCAGTCTCTTTCTCCATCCCCCATTTTTCTATCAGGACTAACTTTCCACCATAACTTGACTGCTCTAAGGGCGGCTCAAATTCCCACCTGCTGGTGTCCTTCTGCCAACAGGGAGCAGCACCTTCTGCACAAGCAGGACAGCCGATAGCACAGGTACCGCATCTGAACACACGCACACCACGTAATTTATCAGACTGATAAGTGATAATGTAACTGGGTTACATGGCTATAAATATGCAGCAGGGTTTGGGCACTGCAAACACGAATGAAACAAGAGTGACTGGTATTATTTATCAGGTGCTGCCAGCAGGCTCAATGCTAATGGTACCATACCGTACACAGATGGTGCCAGCACTCAGGGTGAGGGTTTGCAGCCTGAAATGCAAACCTAAGGAGCAATCTAAGGGAGCAAAAGCCACCACAAGCATGATTTAAAGAGGAAATGGTATTCTATGGATACTTGTCACACGATACTAGAAGTGGGTGTTCAAGGAGGATTTGAAGATGACGAGTGCTTTCTGCACTGGAATGAGGATGCTGTTCCAGGTGTACAGATGGTACATAGAAGCAAAGGCAGAAGTGGGAAAAACCTGAAATGAAGAAGGAGGCTGGTATTCCCAGCTAAAGGGAAATGGAACAATGAAGCATGAGACACAAGTTCATGATACAGATGGGGGGAGTGCCCTTGTCTTTTGTGAAGGGCAGTATGAGAACAGTGAACTATTTTTTTCACAGATCCATCATCTGTTCATTGGAAGATACAAGAAACACTTCAAAAAAAAGCTAAGGAATAATCTATTCTAGGTAAATACCAGCCATAATATATGCATCAAATCTGGCAGTCCCTAACTGCTGCTTAGGAAAGAATTTTCCTAATAGCTGGCTTGCTGCAGTGAGAGCTGTCATTCCTCAGACTTGATTCTTGTTTTCAATGCATGTAACAGGACTTTGATTAATACCCTGATAAATATTAATGTAATTAAAATTAAATTGGCTTTGGCAAACAGATTAACAAAGTATACACTCAAATGTATTCAACCTAGCTTTAATTGAATTTATTCACTTTCTTGTTAATCAGAGTCCATAACTCACGATGGTCCCTGAACACACAGTATTTATCACTCTTTAATGTTTTACTTTGATGTTCAGGTATTACCTTGATTGTGTAATCCTGGAATATTCCCCCTAAAGCTATCCATTAATCTGTAATCTACAGATGGGAAACAGTGAGGTGAGGAAACTTGTCCAAAAGCAGGCGGCGAATGCCTAAAAGGGAAGGTAAGAGGACCCAGGAGTCTTGACTCATCATCATTAACATGTGCTGGAGAATTCTCAAGTCAGTGCCTACAGAAATCTGTATTCACTCCTTCCTCTTCTCCCTCCACACCAGCCAAGGGTGACAGTTCTGGGAGAGGAGCAGCCCGGTGCAGATGGCACCAGGAGCTCCGCAAGGTGCCTTCCCACTAGATGGCAATGCAGCCCTGCCTGTCCCTGCTGCACCCTCGGGAGGCCGGGAGAGCCGGGATGGGCCTGCCGAAGCCAGCCTGCAGCGCATCCCTGGGGGATAATAAGATTGCCTTTGTCTATTTTTACCCAACAGACAGAGATACTGGCAAGGCAACCTTTGCAGAATGGATACGCAACTCAACACTCACGGATACGGGCTTGGATACTAGGGAGTATTGATTCCCTTTCCTTTATCATTTCTCAAAATAAACTACCCTCTCCTACACCTACTGTAACCTAACATATTCCAAGGCTTCCCCTTTCTGCTCATTTCACTTTTTGGACATTTAGGGAAGAAACTTAGAGAAATACACCAGAATAGAAGAACCTCTATGCTTCTTACAAGGATCCTGGTTGGAGAACACATGAGCAAACTTGGCTTTGTTGCACATTTGATGCATGAGCTGCATCTCTCATTTTTCATTCTCATAATTGGATCACCCCTAGCAGAGACACACAACACCTAGTATCTCAGTAAGCACCACCAGATTTTCTGAACTGTTCACAAGCATCTGAAATACCTCTTACATGCTAGACATCAAGCCAGCAGAGTATACAGCCCTAATTATCAGAAAATAAAATTAGACAATAATTCTAAACTCAGTAACTATCTCAATATCCCGTTCAATAAATACCTCTTCAGTCTTTTTGCTGCAGGCTCAGTGTTCAGCACAGACTCTGGTGGAGTTCTTGGCTCTGCAGGAACACAGAAGGAGATTTCCTTAGCAAAACAGACCATGCCACCTCGAGCATGTTCCATAACTGAATGGCAAATGCCAATGAGGCTCTGTTAGAGCAAATAATACTAAATACTCCCTTATTCTGAATTTATGAGCTGCTCTGACAAGGTTACATAATGACATCAAATATTTGAGTTTTATTGCAACGTCACTGTATGAGGTGTTGGTCAAAAAAAGAAATCTATGTTCATATCTACTAAGTGGGTCTCAGTCCTGTACCTAAGTGACAAGAGCCATGATCATGGGAACATTAATATAAGCCAAGGCGGCATATCTACCTGACAGCAACCAGTTAATAAGACAGTTTTCACTACCACATATTGCCTGGTCACAACCTCATCAAAGGCTGCAGTTTTAAATCGCGCACTCTTCAGTGAGAAATGACATTCCCACATCTGTGTTGTAGGTGATATTAAGATATTCAGTGCCAGCAGTTTCTGTTCTGACAACTGGGGCACCAGGACTTTCAACTCATCTTTTCCTTAGCATGCTGATTATAACTGGTTCTTGATGTGTTTGGCTGCATGATGTGTTGACTTCAGCATGGGTAAGGCAATGTGGAAGCTTTAATTTCAGACAGGTTTTCTTTTTTCCCCCCGTCTTAAACAGAGCTCAGTGTCAAAGTGACTTCTGAGCGGTTTCCATGCAAGAGAAATGGAGCAGGCTCATAAAAAAATCAAAAATATTCAGGTAAAAGTAGTACATGAAGCACATAGCAGAGGGCTATCACACGCAGTCTAACTATTTACAATTAGAGAGAAATGTAGCTGATTAAGCCTAAAATCATCTCCAGTTTTTGCTGCAAGACTAGTCAGGAGAAGTTTATCATATTTGCAAGCAGTTGTTTCACTACAGGCTCTCCCTTACCTGTGGATGGTGAGGAATTGTTCTGCTCTGACCCTGCTTGCATTCCCTCTGGAATTTCCATTTTCTCATCACCTTGTGTCTGAGATGAAGAACCAGGATCTAGTTCCCGCTTCCTGTCAGGGACCCTCTGGAAATCCTGCAACGGGCAGAGATAGTCACTGCCAGCTCTTGGTCCTTAACACACGCTGCCTAAGACACCAGAGTTTTACTGTGGGGCAGGAACAGGAATTCCAGCATGTGATAATGGAAAGGAATAGATGGTTTACAATGGACTGCCCCGCCCTAGGCAAGTTTACATGGTCAAAGAGCCAGGCATTTCAGTTCCACAGGCAGCCCGGGACATCTCCCCAGTGCTTTAAGCAGCAGCTGTAGGCAATCCAGCTGCCTGCAGAGGGTAGGGTCATGTTAGAGGAACTCTGGCAAGAGGTGCATGGGCAGAAAAAAGGATAGTCCAAAATAATCCCCCTTCTTTTGACTCTGGAGGACAGTCCAAGAGTGTGAGTTTACCTTATCCACCACAATCTTTTTGAGAGAATGGGATGAAACATTCGAAAGCTAATCTAAGAGGAGGAAAGTAGCGGTCAACACAAGAACCATTTCCAGGATACAAAAGAGGTCTTCATGATGGAAAGTGAGAAAGGTTTTTATAAAACAAGAATTGTAGATTTTACAAAATCTACAAGGACAAATATGAGCCTGATCTTAAAAAGCGGGAGAACAGCCCAAAGAGGCAGTGTCCTTAGTAGGAGCAAGTCGTTTAGGAACGACAAACTGCTTTGGAACAGCAAAGCACTTAGCCAGGATTTCTTCTGTTGTTATTACTTTTAAGCTGATACTTCTAAAGGCTCCTTTTATATCTAAGTTTAAACAGTTCTATCATGGGGAATTCTCTCTCTTGGGCAAGTAGTGACAAGAAACCTTTGCATCATAAATGTAAATATGGACCACAAAAGCCTTCGGGACGGAATGATTTCTGCATTTCTGTGTCAGCAGCACGGCACAAAACATTATTTTCTTCGTAAGGCTCTCTCCCTTCTCCTTTGTACTCCAACCACAATACAGTCAACAGCTGCAAGTGTAAAAGGAGCACAAAGCTCCCCAGCAGTTGGAAACCACAATCCCACCTTGCGAAAGGTCCGGTTCTGCCGTTGGAAGGGGAGGCTGGGGAAGCCCAGACGAGTTGGCTTTAAGGAGACCCCAACAGGTGGTGGTCCCAGAAGGGAATGTCTTGTAGCCTGAGGGAAGAACTGCTGCAGTGCTGGTGCTGTCATGTTAAATCCACGCAGGTTTCCTACAAATACAAACACACCATTTCACCACCCTGCACTGTGAAAATGACAGAGAAAATCTTCCACCTGAACAAGCAGAAGGTAGAGGGGAAGGGCTCCTCTACACATGACCCTGTCCTTTACAGGGCACTGTATGGGTGCTCTGTGCTCTACCTTCTTCAGCACACAGAATGATTTGATGTGGTAGCAACCATTACTATGGCTCAGGCTATTTAATTACAATTGTCACTCCAGGCTAAGATCATTAGAGCAATTATTTGATCTGAGCACATTAGTGCTCGTGTTTTCAACAAAAAAGGTCTCGTTTTACAAAAGCTCTCTGTAAAAAAGGAAAATTCACCCCACATTTGTGCAGCTGACTGCTCTCACCATAGCATGGAGCTCTTTAACACAAGCCACTAACAGCATTTCATTTAAAACAACACCAAACAAAAAAAAAACCCACAGTCCTCTCTGCCACCTGGTTGTCATGCAAGCTCAACGTGTCAACCTCAGCTCTGACACTTGAGACTCTGCCATTTCCAATTATAATGCTCTGCTTTCTGAACAGTTCTTTTCAGCATCCACAGACAATTAACCAAGTCTCAAAAATTTCTTATGAAGACAGTCCTTGTCACCCCCATTTCAAGGGTGAGGGAACGGAGTGGCCCAGATGCCTCAGCTATACCCTCAGAAGCCATCCATCATTCAGGGAACCTGGACTTAAATTGCCATTTTTACTCTCTCACTTGAATTAGTGCATACTTCAGCCTTTTAGCAGCTGTTAAAACAGGGCAGTGAAGTTTGGAGACAGGCACCCAACATCTGAAAAACCAAGCTACAGTGTTAAAGCCTGCAACACAATATTAAGTACTCCCTTTGTCTTCAAAAGCAATCTAATCTATTATTACTTCCCATAAATAATCCCTTACTGTAAAAGGGCATAGCTATATAAAAAAAAAACCCCAAACTAACACATGAAATCTTGACATCTTCTGGTCTCGGTTTGATGCCTTTGAAGAACCACACATCCGTTTCAATTTGAAGTATTTATCTTTTCCTATTCCCACTGCAGAAGCCACGCACAGCCAATGAATTATTTACGCTGATGCTCCCCAGGGACAGAAATGGTACAGCATCAGGTATTCTTACATGTAACCCAAACCTGAATGGCCAAAAAATTCACATCACTAAAATGGGCCACACTGGAAATTGGCAACCGTATTCCATGTTACCTGTGGCTACCTGAGGTAGGTTATTGAGAGAAGTCACAACTCCATGGAGGGGTGAAGAGGAGCAACACTAAGACAAAGTGTGTGTAAAGTGTTCATTAACATATCTTATCCTGCTCTATCCAATTAGCCCCAGGCCCTTGGTACACTATTTAAATACAACTTCTCAATAAAAGATTCAGAGAAAAAGGTCAGGTGACAGCAAACATATCTAGGAGGAGCATGGCTGACTGAAGGCTGGAGTCACACTTTTTCCTGACAAAAATATATGTACACCAATCTTCAGAGCATGGCTTGTCCTTTCTCACTGACACTTTCCCTACAACCTGAGAGATCTGTGGAGAGCCACTGGAGTCACTAGAGAGCCCTCCTGTTAAATGGGCAAGAGAGAACAAAAGGAGAGTTAACGACATGCAGAATAAATCTTTTGTCTTCACATCTGGGCATGTTCACAGGCAAGGTAGAAATTGCAGGCATTAGTCTAGACTAGGCACTTGAAAACTATCCCAGGTACTGATTTTTTGTGTTGAAAAGAACTGTCAGGTTAAGACAAGAGCAAAAAATAACAACATAGCTTTATTCCTATTATCTTTACATTAGTAATGCTATTATTAAGACAGCTTCATAAATTTGTTTTGAAAACCCAAAAAGAAAAGGAAAATCCACTTGTGGAAACACAATAATAGAAAGACAGAGATATTACCCACCACAGAAATTACAGCCATTTCAGGGAATCAAAATTTCACAATACAATTGATACCAAAACCATCTTCTACCTCAATATACTTTATTTGTTTGTACTGCACTAAGTTTGGACAAGTATCTACTGCAAACAAGGTTAGTGTGTATGTAACAAACAATTAACAAAGTGGCCTAAACCTTGCAACCAAGAAAGACAAACAAATAATCAAAATCTCAGTATTTTATCTAAATATATTGATGAAAAAGCACTTGCTCCATCAAGCCTAAAAGGGAAGGCATGTATTTAGTATCTAACCTGATACCTCTTAGTGCTATTCCCACTTGTGAACAGTTGAGCACATGTGATTTTCAGCAACTGAAGAACCTCTGTTCTGAGGACTATGGACTAATTTAAAGAGGAGGAAAAAAAAAAAGAAGACAACAAATGGAACTGCCAAGTACAAGAACTGCACTGGTTCAGCAGGAAATAGCCATGGTATGGTTTCAGTCCAAATGGATGATTAAATAACTCCAGTAAGTAAGCGTTTCCCATAACGACAGTACCTTGCATCTGCTGCATGAGTAAGGCCCGCTGAAGCATAGGATTGGCATTGAGCAGTGATGGCTGATTTGTTGCCCGTAAGCTCAGCATCTGTTGCTGCTGCGGTGGTGGCAAACCCCTGGAAAAGAAGGCATCAATCATGAGAACCCAATAAAAACTGTACCCTTACATTCCAGGCACCTACCAAGCATAAAACAGAGGAGCAAACAGCTGAAATGCTGATATACATGCATGAAAAGACACCATGCACAGGCACTGTATCTTCTTTCCTCCACTCTCCTGGAATTTCCAAAGCTGTCAGATTGTCTATCAAAGAATTTGAGGTCAGAGACAACTCCTTAGCACCAAGCCCACATAGAGCCTCCCAAGCAGCATAAAAAAAGCCCAGGAGCTGACTGCGGTTCTACAGAATTATGCAGCACTCGTCAGGAGAAATGAGTGATCTAGATCAGCAGCTACATTTAACACAACAACAAAAAAGAAGTTCTAAAAAACAGGGAGTTTTCACAGTAGCTTAGAGTTCATTTTCCCAAAATCAACACCTCCCACACGGAGCCAGACAGGTCAGAACTGTCAATGGTGCCCCCTAACTGCAAGAACCAGATGGAAAAATAAACCACGGCCTTCATATTTAAAGCAAGAGGAGGAAGAAGAAGCAGAGAACTCTCCAGTTCTAAGGAGGGTGGAGCAGACGTGAGAGAAAAGTCTGAAGAAACTGGCAGGCACTTCTTCAGGCAATTGCAAGGTCAGGCCCACCTCTATGCACGCTGCTGACACAGCTAAATCTGTCAGGGCTGAAAAGAGGTACCACCATGGATTGAAATATGCACTCCGACAAAAAAACCCAACCCTTTTAACAGAATTCACAGCAGCTCATCTTCACATTTGCTGCTCTAGATTGTTCCAGTCTCTGAGCTGAGATATTTATACCACAAAAATCATACTTTTAAAGGTGTAAGATGCAGTCGTGCTATCTAGCAGTCAGCCCCTTACTAGCATTTTAAGTGCAGCTTTTTTTATAGTATAAAACATATAAAAATGGTAAAAAGATTTGCAGGTTCATATTTCTAGTAAAACAGAAAAATTCCCATGTTTACCTCAGAGACCAATGCCTTATAAGGATAAAGTAATACAATAATTCCTTAAATAACGAATTAACTTTCTTCTTAAATTCACATCCCATTGCTTCGAATTTGCAAAGAATAAGACTTTAAAGGTAAAAGTAACTGCAAATAAATGCATAATTTTGGAGAATTTGTGTTGGTTCTACAAATCTCAGCTCATCGGGGACAACTGCTCCTATCTAAGTTGTTTTACATCTTGCCTTTTTTAGGAAAATCGTGGTTATTTTCTGGCAAATGTCTTTCTATTTTCACAAACAAAACATGATTTTCTCCATCCCCTCGCTGGCCCACCGTGCTCAGCCACAGCCTAAGCACTGGTGCCACTGCAGAATTAAGTTTAATCATCGCGCCCAGACTAGCAGACTCAGACAGAGAAAGAAAATAAATAAACAGTTTAAGTTCAACAATAAAACAATAAAGTGCTCGTGTCTACTGAGGGTGGCTCTGCTGAGTACTGTGTTTTTGCAGGAGAAGGCGTTTTCCCTCAGCCCCGGCTGCCCTGCCCGCCCTGAGGGGCGACGCTCGGCTCCGAGCATCCACCCACCCACCCACCGCTCCTACACAGGCTGCCAGGGTCACCCCATGGGCTCTCGGGGACTCCAGCCCTGGACGGCGGACAGGAATCCCCGGAGCGATAAGGGGATACGACAAGACGCCACAGGGGCCGCTGCTCTCCCTCCCACACCCCCGGCCCCCTCGGTGCCTCCAGGCTCTGCCCTGATCGAGGCCCGCGCCCCCCAACCCTCGCCCGCCTCCCTTTGTCGCCTTCCCCGCCAGGGGCGGGCAGCTCCGCACCAGCCCCGCCGCAGCGAGGAGGGACGGAGCGCATGGAG
The DNA here is from genome assembly GCA_013398015.1 of Oreocharis arfaki. Lineage (NCBI taxonomy): Eukaryota > Metazoa > Chordata > Aves > Passeriformes > Paramythiidae > Oreocharis > Oreocharis arfaki. The sequence goes on along the minus strand of VZRR01007504.1, from coordinate 171,812 downwards.
GTGGAGGAGAGCGGTCCTCCGGGACAGGCCCCGAATCCCCGGCCTCGCGTAGCGGCGCTTACCGGCCTCCCTGCTGCGCCGGAGGGTGGTGGTGTTGCTGCTGCTGTTGGAGGAGGTGCTGGAGCTGCAGCAGTTGCTGCTGGAACTGCTGCTGGTTGAACATGTCTGGGGAGCCCCGAACGAGGCGAGCCTGAGACAAAATATGGGAGGGCGAAGGAGGCACTGGCTGCGGGGCTGGAGTGTATCAGCCCAGCAGCCATTGAGCAGAGGAGCCGCGGCTGCCGCCCATTCATTCACTGAGCCGATCCCCCTCTGCCGCCGCCTCCTCCTCCTTCCCCCCGGGGTCATCGCAAGCAGCAGCCTGTGGAAGAGGTTTCCAAACCCCACCTCCCAAAACCCGCTCCCACCCTCCCCTGCCCGCGGCGTCCGCAACCTATCCCGCTCCCCGCGGCGGGGCCGCGCCGGGACCTGCAGCCGCTTCCCGTTCCTTCGCCTCCTCGCCCCGCCGGCACTCACGGCGCAGCCCGCGGCGATCACCGCTTCCCGCCCGCCGCCTCCATCTTCCCGCCGGGGACAACAAGCACCTGCCCGGCTCCGCTCCCCGGCCCAGCCCAGGCGGGAGGCAGTTCCTCCCGCGGGTCTGGGGATCACCCCCAGAGCCTCCTCTCAGGTCGCCCCAGCCCCTAGCACATCCATCCCTCATTCCCCGCGCAGAGGCGGCATTGAGGTCCCCTGTCCCTCGAGAGGGCTGGGGGGGAATGGACACCATCTGCCCAGGGCTGGGCAGGGAATGGAATAAACTGCTACACAGGAGGAGCAGATGGCATCCAACAGCGTGGGCTTTCTGCTCGTTGGGGTTTTTTTGTTTGTGGTTGTTTGGTTGGTTGGTTGGTTGGTTTTTTTTTTTTGTAATCCAGGGGAATCTTTGGTAACCACCTCACCGAGAAGATGGAAAAAACCCAGAGCAACCTCTGGCTCTTCGCTGGGGTCACATCTTGGCAAGCCTATAATAAGAACCTGGAGAAAACAAACAGGGACTTTTGCAATATTGCTCTGTGCTGTAGACTGAGATGACTTCCCTAGCAGGTCCGTCCCTTTTTTGTTGTTTGTTGGGTTTTTTTGGGTTGGTTTTTTTTTTTTTTTGGCGGGGGGGTGGGTTTGCAGCAAAACCTTTCCTGCGGGACCTGTTTTTCATAGCAAAATTAATTTTAAGGTTTTTCAGTACACACAGGCTCTTTGTGAAAATATACTGTGACTATAATTTCTTCTTATGCTAGATCTCACAAGGATAAAGATGCATTTCTGCTCCTTGCTATTCCAGAGAATCCATCCTGAAATAATTTACTTTATAGTCTTTTTATTCATGTCAATAAAGACTACTTGATTCATTAAAGTCCTTGGAATCAATTTTTACCTGAAAGCATTGTAAGCTGAACACACACAGTTACTGGTGATATACAGTTATTGTTAATAATTTTCAGTGCAGCAGCATATGTTGATTTTTCCTTTGGGCCTTTTTATACCATCCTGATTTTACAATAATCAGTTTCAAGATGACCATCCATATTAATCAATGATGGGCTCTGTTCATGTCCAGAGTCCTTTATGGCTGTCTGCATACAGCGAAAATGCCGTCCTGTTAAGCATGAAAACTTAAATGTCATCCTAGGGAACACACACATGGAGCAAAAAACCATGCATGGAGTCTTTTAAAAATCATTTTGCATAGTTCATCCTCTGCTTCTGTAATCATGCTGTTAGAGCAGCCACTGGCCTGGCTGATTTGCAGCAGTGGGGGAAAGGGTTAATCCTATGATTCCAGTCCATAAATTAGCCAGACCTGGGAAAGGCAGAATTCAGGTTGTATAGATAAATGTAAATCTGAAATTGATGTCCTCTGTTCTTAATTCTACAACTAAAGCTCTTGTAAGTATTCTTTGTATATAACATTTGGAAATCTACAAAACACCATGCTTATGAAACATGTGGGTAACCAAGTCTACAGATTCTTCACGGTTAGATTTTATGTTCTGACATAGTCTAGAGGCTCCCCTCCTAGACTGGGCTTTTCTCTCTGAGGTCCTACATACAAATTATTAAATAAACAACATTTTTGAGTTTATAAATAGTCCATAGATCTACTGCATTGAACAGAAATCTGGACGTGGATTTAGTCCTGTGCCTGCACAATACAAGACAGGACTAGGGCTGTAGGAAGCAAAGATGTGCTGCTCCATCAACCTGCAACCCAAAGGCTGATTTCAGACATGCCTTTATGTCAAGTGTGACCATCACACCTTCACACCTACCAGAGAAGGTTTAATTGAACCCAGAAGAGAAAGCTCCAGATTCAGGTAATCACACCATTTAGTTTGAAAGTCATACAGAGATACAAGGGGACTGCAGAAAATCGGGTTAGGATCCTTTCTTTCGCTACAAGCAACGAAACAGTGTGTCAGGCTGACAGCCAAAGGGTGCTGTCAGTGCCCAGTGATCATTGGTACGCAGACCTTGACCTCATATCCACTGACAGTTGTTTTTTCCTGCAAGGAACATCTCTCTTTCAATAATTAAGCAACTCACTGCTCAGTGTGCAGTGGCAAATACAGGTCATAATGGGAGAACACACAGAACCTAAAAAAGAGCCACAATGCAGACTACAGCATTATCACTCAAAAACAACCCATGTCTCCTCTAGGCACGGGAGTGCCTCATAGGCAATTGGAGTGAATGAAACAGAGTAAGATTTAGAAGTTCAAGGTAAGACCTTGAACCAGAAAGTGCCCTGTAATACAGAGACTATAGTCAGTGGAGTTGTTGGATCTTGACTATAAGGCAACCTGCACTACATTTCTATATGATTAGATCAGGGTTATGAAATTTGTTGGCAGATAAGAGAACAGACTATATGAATGTTTTTTATTCAGGAGCTGGATTGTATTATATGGCCAAGTTTTTTCTGGGCTATATGAATTTTTTCCAGGGACTGGATCAGGCATGCAGATAACCAGAGATTTCTAATTTCCAGCATATGACTGCACTGTGCAGTTTTACGTTTTAATTTTGGCTTTGAAAAAGACTTGGTATGCAACCCTTGGTGAAGCCACATCACTTTCGAAAACCCAATTGTTTCTCAGTGCCTATGACAGCACCAGCATACTGCAGTGCCCACAGTTTCCTCTGCAATCTGCAAGGATGGTGTTATTACTCATCCATTTCACCAGGATATAACTAGTTCTCACCATAATGTATTTAAGCCTCACAAACTTCTTGGAGAAAAAGCATTTGGAGCTTTAAAGTACTTTTTTTCTCCTGGTTTGAGGGCCCATCTATTGAAAGAATGGGTCAAGTTTCACCAGACATGCTCTTAACAGCTGATATTAGTTACTGGAATTACACTGGTTTTCCATCTGTCTGTTTTATCTGGAGGAAAACTGGATTCACACAACATTTCAAACCAAAATGATCTGTGCATTAAGGTATGTTTGCCCTCATTCTTTGTCATATAGTTCTAGAAACCTATTCCTGATACTTCTTGATGGGCAGGACAGGACCACAAGAGGTAAAGATACAGTTTTTATATCCATTTTATATGTATATATCCATGGTCAATCAGCTCCTCTTAGTGATTTTCAGTCTCATAAGGTAAAATATATGCCAGGAGCTATTTTGTGACATCTCACTGGATGCAGAAAGCACAGAGAACTCAGCTTTGTTGCTCTTAAAATATTAATTTTAACTCACATCCATGTGCAGATCCCATTCTTAATGGGCTATAACATTCAGCTTATTTCTTTCCTTATGTATACTCTGGCTTCTGGGGAGTCATACTAACAATAATACTGTCCCAGTGTCTTATACACTAGATTTACCTTCTTTTACCTCTTTTTGGGAGATTTTCACACCAGTTCAGTTTAAGCACAGAACATGAAGCAGCATTTCACTACATTATTCTACAAAGAAAAGCTTTATATTTGAAAACTCAAAAATTAAAAGCTGCTTTTCTTTCAAATAGCTTTTGCAATTAATAGAAGCATTAGAAATCAACTTTTTTTTCTCTGCACAACTGATACCACAAGAGATCAATGATGTTACTGTGGTACCACTGCTACTATAGTAGCACTTAAGTACCTATAACATAGATACTTAAGTGTTTTCTATCTCTATAAGCAGCTTTACATAGTTACGGAAATTTAAGAGGCTAATTTTAGTTAATATTTTTAACTTTTGGTCAGCTGTACCTTGTAGTCTATATTGTTATGGACAATGACAATCCTAGGCCTGTTTCTTTCTGGAACTTTTAACCTCTGCTTTTAAACATTCAATTTAAATTCTCACCTCTGTTTATAAGCATTTTTAAGAACCCAAAAGGCCAGAATTGTCCACTTCAAGACCCACACTGAAATATTCTAAACATTCACTCTTCTTGGAGTCAGCAGAAACAGTTTGCAAGTAACTTAGAAATTCGTAAGCTAATTGCATTCCACGTTTTTGCCTCTTTTTTTCCTCTGAGGACTAGATGTGTTATTTTGGCAAGGGCAAGGAATGAAGGACAGAATCCAGCTCTCAAATGTCTATTTCTAATTATGCTAACTAAACTGGGAGTCCTATTTGCATGAGGCGACAAAATCAGCATACACAACTGTCATTATGTTGATAGCCATACATAGAAACACACATATGCTTGGGCCATATGCATTTTTAGGGATTCATGTTAAAGTACATTCAAAAATATTTATAGCAACTGGGAGGAAGGGGTGGGGGGGAGGAAATCTTCCATCCCCTTTGTTTTTCTTTGCTCACATCTTCAGTTTTTCTACCAAGGTAGAAAGAAATAGATTTTTCCTATTCATTCCAGTTTATAAATTTCCTTTTGTTTTTTCTGCTTTGTCTGCTACATACTGCTGTGTAAGTCACAGGTAGGAAGCATATAAGAATCAAAAGGTACGTTTGCTGAGAACATCCTTGCAACTCAGTTTGTGGCAGGAGAGAAAATGGAAGGGTCTAGGAGCGATTCCAAGTGCCTGCAGTTCGCTTTTTCATCAACGGGAGGTGTAGGTTTGTAAAGCTTCAGAAAATCCAAGCCTTGCTGTCTCGGATGCCCGAGTTCAGTCTCTCTGGGCTGAGCGGTTGCAGTTGCTGCAGAAGCGTTCAGACTTCACACTGTTAATGAGTTGTTTAGGGTGACGCTGCAGGCAAACACTGGAGCTCATTTGCTTACAAACATCTCTGCAGGACAGAGAAGCTCGAGCAGATTCTGTGTATCTCTCAGTCTTGCACTAATACTGATCCATGTAAAGTTTGCCAATATTTCTGCACATTTTACCACTTCCACCATTCGTTTTATTCCTTTCTTGTGTACCTAGAGAGCACCCTATTAGCTCCCCTTATCCCTCCTGTCCAGTTTTGCCCTTTAAGACTTCGGTTAAAGTACAAACTCCCTATGTATCCCCCAAAGGACCACATTTCCCAAGAACTAAGTATGAATTTCATGGAAAAATAAAACTAGACATCATAGGAAAGAACACCTGCAAAGAAGTCATGCATGAGCCTTTGTACTGTACGAGCTCCTTAACTGGCAACATAAACCCTACTTTTCCCTCGGTCTTCAACATCAGGGGTTGACATAGTGTACTTTCAACAGTCTTTCACAAACATTTCTCAAAGCAAATGGATTCATTTTAGCTTTTCCAAAAGAATGGTGTAACTTGAATGATTATTTCTAGAGCTGACTCACCCAGAACAAAATACCTACTCAGAGTATATGAGACAAAGCTGAGGACTCAACCCACGAATGAAACTCAGACCCAAAGGCTCCATAGGCTGAAACTGAACCAAAGAACAAATACGTCTCCATAATTCAACAGGGACTGATGGCCTTGAACTGAGCTTAATTAAAGCTCCCGGGCCCACAGATGTGGGGAGAAGCCCCAGGCAAAGCTGGTCATGGCCACTGAGAGTTTTTAGTACAGCTGGTAAATTGTGTGAGGTGATTTGGGTTGGTTTTTTTTGCAATTGTCGCTGTGACTGCGCAATCTTTCTCTGTATTGCAATTGGTGCGCTTCAAGTTACAGCAAGCTCTGGGAAAAGGACAGTTTTCTTCTTATGGTTCCTCAAATAAAGCTTCAAAGATCCTCATGGTCTAAAGTTCCCTGAGTTTCAGCTCTGATCTAGGGCGGAAGGTGACATCATTATTTGAGCCTCTGATACTCTTCACTGTTATTTTGTGGTGACCTCTTACAAGATGCAGCTATCTACAGTGTTTTTTTCCAGATTCCTTCAACATAAATTATCAGAATGGCTGCATGGATGCTCAGAGGCTTTTGTCCACAGTCTATATTGAGTTTCTTAAGCTTATTTCTCGAGATTTACTGGGTAATTTGCTGCGAGGAAAAAATAGCATTGACAGCCCCCAAAACTGCCCACGTATGCCCTACAATGGTGTTACCCATACAGATGGAGCAGCTCCCTTCCCTTCCTTTCGTGTTCTTACCTGCACACTGGTGATGTGTTAGAGCATGAGGCAAATTCATCCCTCACCATGGTTGCCCCAGTTTCTCTGTATGTCCAGGCAGGTACTCTTGCATGGATTAAATATGATGGACATCTGGAAAATATTCATTGTAGTTATTATAACTAAAAAGCTGCCATTTGAAACAAAACAGACAGCTCAAAATCTGTTGCAGTTTTTTGTATTTCATTTTCCCCACCACCCCCATCTCTCTCTGAGCTGTGAATAGGAGTCTTGGGTAGCACGAACTGAGAGGTGTTTGAAATGCAACATTCTCCATCCTTCTGAGTCATAGCTAGCCATCAGATGCTTTTTTGAACACTTGTTTTCATTTGCTATACTTTGAAATCAAATATGGCCTCATGTTATATTCTTTTAAAAAACCTATCCCTTTTAAAAACCTGAAGCTAAGCTGTTCCCTCTTTACTGCAGACAAGTAATTTTAAAAACAAAATCGGGGTGCATAAAATGAAACACCTGTTTGTGTTTCTATAAAACAAGCCTGGCAACAACATCTACTGTTTTACAGCTATAAACAGAAATTGATGCATTTTTCATCTGCGTTTGGATGAAGCAGCAGAATCACAGAATAGCTTGGGTTGGAACGGACCTTAAAAAACATCTCGTTCTACCCACTGCCACGGGCAGGGACGCCTCCTGGTAGACCAGATGCTTAGAGAGTGGTAGCGTTTTTGCAAACCTCCGGTTTAAACCTCTCAAGTGTTTCTTGTATTCTGGTGATTTCACAAGTGCTGTCTTCACAGAAAGCCCTCCCATTCAGGTGCCAGCCCGTTCCCAAGTACTGTGACCAAACCACGGTGCGCTAACTGAACGGTGTGGCTGAGAGGATCATATTGTGTAGGTGTAGTAACCAAGCCGTGTGGGTCCTTCCACCAAATCTTACCTGCTTGCTGGCAGCACTGCACAACTGGAGGGAGCGAACGCCACAGGGATCGTGCCGCCGTGCTGGTAGTACGGGCTCACAGACAGGTGCACCGTGACTGACTGCGGGGCGAGCTTACCGGGCTGCACACCCACACCGGCTGGGCCACACAGGTATGTCGACCTTCCGCACACATACACGGCCCCACACAGCTGCCAGGACAGCCTGGACTGCTCTGGTTTTGGGGAGCGAGCCCCGTTCCCAGGTCTCTGGGTACAGACATCGGTGCCATCCCGATCTCGGCCCCTCGCAGCCGCCAGACTACATCTCCCAGGATGCAGCGCGGCACCAGTACCTTTCGCGCCCCCTAGCGGCAGCACGGGGCGCTCCACAGGCGCGGCGGGCGGGCGGGCTGAGGCGAGCGGAGCCCGGGCGGCGTCGAGCGGGGCGAGGGGCGCGGGCTGGAGCCGCTGCCCACCGGCCCCAGAGCCGGGGAGGGCTGCGGGAGGGGTTAGTGCGAGCTCGCTTGTGCGAGGAGCCGCGCCGCAACCATGGGGAACCGCGGGATGGAGGATCTCATCCCGCTGGTCAACCGGCTGCAGGACGCTTTCGCCGCCATCGGGCAGAACGCCAACCTCGACCTGCCGCAGATCGCCGTGGTGGGGGGGCAGAGCGCCGGCAAGAGCTCTGTGCTGGAGAATTTCGTCGGGAGGTGAGCGGGGGGTGTCCCCGGGGTGCGCGGGGAGAGCTGCCGCATGGGCAGCGCGGTGCAGGGGCAGCGCCGCGGGGTCCGCGGGCAGTGCGGTGTGGGAGTAGCGCGGGCAGAGGCTCCGCGCGGGCAGAGGCTCCGCACGGGCATCGCGATGCGGGGACGGGCGCATGGGCAGCGCGGGTAGAGCCGCCGCACGAGCAGCGCGGTGCGGGCACTTTGAGCGCGGTGCGGGGACAGCGCTCCGCTCGCAGCTACTCGGCTCGGCGCGTGTGTGGTGCGCGGGGAGCGCTGCAGGACGCCCGGGCGCTGCGGTGCAGGGGTACGGGGAGGCGCGGGAGGGAGGGAGTGGGGAAGGGAGGGCTCTCCGCACGGGGGCATTCCGCAGCTGGGTCCCCGCCACTGCCGCACCTTGGCGGCCGGTGGGAGCCCCCCCCTTGTCTTGGCTGTTACATAACGGAGGGGACTGAAGTGGCTGTGGGGACCGGCTCCATCCATCCCCTGCTCGGTGCGGGGCCGCAGGGCTCCGAGATGGATGTTGTCCCTGCGGGGGGGTGATGCGGAGGGTGTTTAAGTTTAATCTGCTCCGTCCCCCTCCCCCAGGCTCGCTGTCCTCCATAGCGGATGCCATGTCAGGAGCTGCGGGGAGGCTGTAGGAAGGACGGGGTTATAGCTCTCCTATATGCTCAAAACCCCGGGTGCTACCATTTTGTGACAGGCAATATACTGATGCCTTCCCTTCATGTGACCTTCACATTCATCATCTGCAACTTGAGTAAATTGCAGACTGCGCTGCCTGAGTATCTGCTTCAGCGCAGACACACAACACCTGGGGGGGGGAGGGGGGGTGTGTGTTCCTCACCTTGTTCCTGGCCCTGTTAATTAATTGTATTAGGTTATATACAGGTTTTAGTTATCGAGGTGGTTTTTTATGCTATGAGGAGCATGCAGGTTTCTGGTGACTTGGCTTAAAAGCAGTGACTGATACCTGGTCAGATGCTTGCGTGGGTTTTTCTCTTTCAGCAAACTCCATTTGTGTCAACATCTATTGGATCTCATTCCCCCACCCCCACTTTTTCTTTTAAGCTGTTTGCTGTTGGATGGCTTATAGAGCTTTTCCACTGTCAGAAGGGTCTGTGGTGTGGATTAATTGCTTGTTTAGCTGCAAGTAGCCCTAATTTCTGGACCTATGCAAGGGTATCTTTGAGCAGCGAGTGCAGAGTGTGCTGTGTGTACTAGGAGGAAGGCACAGGGATTGTATCTGGTACAAAGAAAGCATGGTCAAAATAAAAATTTTTCTTCTTTGCTGTAGATTCCAAGAGTTTTGAAAAAAATAATACAAAATTTAAAGAGTTTGGGATCTCTTCTAGCTGACTTCCAAAGCTCCATACAGTGTATCCCCCAGAGATGCTGGGATCATGCCAAGGGAAGGACATTGCAGAAGCACATTTTACCGAGCTTCAGGTCATAGTCCAGGATCCACTTGTTTGTCTGTAGCCACGGAAAAAAGAAAACTATCCTGTCCCCCAAGTGAAAAACTTGTTGGACTGTAGCTTTTTAAGAAGGGGAAACCGGATCTTCTGAAATCTGTGAGCAAAATGGGTTCACCTGTTGGCTCTGCTGTTTTCATGCTTTCTAAGTACTGGCAGTCAAACCTCATTAATCCTTTTTAGAGGATCTGGGCAGGCAGTGCTGCAGTGGTGTCGTAGATAATGTAGGGCTGCTGGGCCAGAAGAGGGTTTGTTGAAGGAAGGACAGTTGGTGTATTGGGGTATGCTGCTCCTCTCCTTTAGACCAACCACACAAGGGGATTTACTAATCCTTGGTGCTTTTCCATTGGCACCAATTTAAAACTGGGGGTTTTATCTGCTTGGTGGAAAATATATGAATTCAATTGTTTTCTGTCTCTTTCTGATGGCTCCTGTCGCAGAAGAACTTGTGACCTCATCATGTCCCATCAGCTGTCTTTCTAGCAGCAAGTTATAGTGCTGTGGCTTTTAGAAAATGAAATAATGAAGGGTCCCCTGAGCAGGAGCTGAGAGCTGTCTGTAGAAAAGCATTTAGAGGAAATAATTGGAGGGGAAATGGAAAATGTTGGTGTGAAGAGGTCTTTCTCCTCTTCACACTCTACTGCTGGTTAGTTTAGAGATTGGTAACTTGAGACCTCTTACCAGAGAATGTATGTGTATATGCTGCAAATCCCAATCCTGTTAAAATAGTGTTGGGGCCCTGCTGTAATGTACAGTCTCTTTTCTTTCTGTGTGGGTATTGGAAACCATGATAAGGAGCTATGGAAATAGTACCCAGAATAAGCAAGACTCCTCTGTGTAATTGTGGAAGGGGCTGTTTTCTTGTCTGAACAGTCAAAAGAAGAAACTGTGTGTAGACCTACTGTGTACAAATACAATTATTTGCTATAGTGTGGACATGACATATATCACTGCTCCAGCTTGATACTAGGATGGTGGTGCAGCTATTGCTCAGCAGCTGCTTGCTGCACAGTGAATGTGAGTGCTGATGAGTTTCTCCCTGAGTGGATGGAAATCTGTGCAAGAACAAATGCTGATGTGGTTGGTACTGGCTGATGTGCATGATACAGACACTCAGCTGAGGGGCTGGAGGCCCCGCCAGGGCTGGTTTCCCTGCTTGGGACCTGTGGAGCTCCTTTCAAATTGTCATCAAGTCATGTTTCCCTAACAGGACAGCACACTTGCCCCCTGCCAGACCTGTGTTGTGGCTATGCAGGGCTTCAGTCCAAGGCTGCTGCAGGCACCTTGCAGTGGCGCCAAGTCCCACACATGCTGGAAACTGCCAAGCAGGGAGGAATGATACTACCTGCAATCAGTGTTTAGTTACATGTCTTACCAAACAAATATTTTTTTTCCTCTTGAGTGCGATGGCTTACTAGTTGCTGCTAATTGCTTTTTCAGTGACACTTACTCTGCTGTTAACAGATTATCCAACAGTGCAGAGCTTGTATTTATAATACCAGATGTCAGTGTGGCTGCTATGTGCTTTTGCTGCTGGAGTCTCAGCATGGTGACTCGGATACCGCTGGTGGTGATAAAATCACTGAAGAAACGAGAAGCCATGTAGAAGCTAGACAGGTGACACATCTCTCTACAGACTGGTTTATCCTGGGCCCCAGAACTGGAAGGAAGGTTAATTTGGTGAGCTCCAGGCATTTCCTGTTGGTGTGGTTATAGGCTTGTAGGATAACTCGGGTTGGAACAGACCTCAGGGATCGTTTATTCCTTTCTTAAGGTGTTGTTACTTCTCTGCTGCCTCCTTTTCTAAATAAATAGGTCTTGGAGCAGGCACCTGTACCAGCAAAATTGGTCTTATAAAAAGAAAAGAGCATGTGGTATGTGCTAGTTTGACTTGAGAGCCCAAATGACTGAGGAGGTTGTACAAGACAGCTCACAAGGCTGTTTGTATAATCATCCATGTTCATGCCGCTCTTACTTTGCCACATGAAAATAACAAATATGTTTTCTTTAAATCCTATGATCTCAGAGCTCTGTTACACAAATCTTTGGATTTGTGAGAGTATTACTACTATCTGTGCTTTACGAACAGGAAAACTAAAAGCACTGGGCTGTGTTCAGCTGGCTCCCTGAATGTCTGTGCCTTGTGGTGGTGGTGGTGTCCGATCCAAGGCAGAGTGCTGCTCAGGACAGCTGCATTACTCTTCACAGGGAAAACAAGGCACCTCTGACTTCTCCAGAACAGATGGTTTCAGGGGGCTGCTGTGAAGGCAGTGACTAAGGGCTGGGAACAGTGGGTGGAAGGACTTGAATGGAGATGAAACCATCTTGTTTATGATCAAGGGACCTAAGCAGTGCCAAAGTTGTGGGAAGTGAATCTGTTTACTTGAATCCAGACCTGAGCTGGAATCTGGTACCCCACAAGCATCCTCTCTTGGGAGCTGTGCACCCAAAATAGGGGTACTTAGCAGTCTGTCACCAGGCTCTGATGGTATATGCTGAATTCTCTGATGTTTGTATGTTGTCTGGAAGGAATCGGGAGACAGGTATGGGCCTAAACTCAACCATGTTGGGCTAACCTTGCCTCCTCTAACACACTGAATTTTCCACATGGGTGAAGGAGCAGGGAAAATGCAGCACTGCAATGCCTGTGGCAGTGGAAAAGCGAAATACTTATTAGGCATAGCTGCAGTAATTGCTGTGACAAAATCAGGCACGGGCCTGGCAGCAAGTGTCTCTTTGCCTTTCTTTGTCCCATACTGGTGATGCAAAGCTAGATCTTGAAGCCGCAGGGTTTAGTTTGGCTTCAGGTATGACTTTGAGGAGCAACTTAATACCTTCCTCAGCCATTTAGAGATAAATACACCCCCAAGATATGATGAGGGAATGCCTTCCTTGAGAACACATACTTAGCTTTGTTATGGAAAGCTTCCCCAGCAAAATACCTGCAGAGGCCAACAGCAGTATTTAGCAACTATGTAGAAATGAAGGATCTTAAAGGGAGGCATAAAGAGATCCAGATACTTGGCCTGTTACTGCAGGAAGACTGTTTTGTTGATGATCTTTTAAGTTGCTCAGGCTTCTGCTGCAGTATGTGCTTTGTGAGCTTGAGTGTTGAGGACTGAGTGTTCAAATCTTGTTAAAAGTCATAGCTACATTATGTATAGATTGGGAATGTCTGTTGTACTGGGCAATTCTGAGCATCGTTGCAGTACTTCAGGAGCAGATTTAAATTTAGACAAGAAGATACATTCATGACGTGCTTTGGGCCACAAAAGAGGTTCTTAAGTGTGATTCTTCTAAATTTTTGAGGGTTCCGATTTGAGATGTGTGCTGTCAGAGAGATGATTAATTGCAAGTCGTGGACCCTTAATTGTTATATGATAAATACATCTGTGAGCCAGTCAAATCCTGTTGTGTATTTGTAGCTCAAAGACACAGGCACTGCTTGTGAACTGACTTATTTAGGGTTGCAGTGGATGGTGCAAGAGGCAGGAGTAGGATTCTGCTGTTTAGAGAAATAAATTATGGTCAGATAAGGCCTTCAAATGGCAGCCAGTCTGTGGTCTCCAGTGAAGAAAATACCTATTTTCATCTTGGATTAATTGTGGAAGGAAGAAAATACGGAGCATTGGGAGAAATGGGTAATGTGTTACAGCAGACCCCAAGATAAAGTAATTTTACTGAAGAGAAATCTGTAGAGCTCTGAGCAAACACCTGTGGGAGGAGGAATGCTAGAAGGAGATATATAATTAAGTTAAAACATAACATAACATGGATGGCTGTGAGGGAAAAACCTGTGATTCAGTGTTTGTAGATGCAGCAGCAGTGTCTGCCTGTGTTTGTTTTCTGTCAACTTGTTTTAATCCTGTAGGGGTTGGCTTAAATAAGTAAAAGTCTAATATTTTTTGTACCTCCTGCAGCAGTTACATGTTCTCTGCAGATCTTGCTGCCTGTGTCTTTTAGCTTAACTCTTTAGTGATGATCTTGTGCTTCTGGTAACTGCCCAATAGCCTTATATCCTCTAGAAGAAGAGATCTTTATGGTGTGTCTCAGATCATATCAGAACTTACCCAGGAAAAGGAAACCAGCTGTATCTCCATTGGGGAGGCTGATGCTCAGTGTTGTGCAAGTTGGTGTTTGGACCTAACTGGTGTGTGAAAATGACAGCTTGCCTTGTCATTGCTAGAATTCATCACCTGATAGCCAACAGATCGGGGATGCTGCATTTCCTTGTGTGGACCCCTCCTTGTTAGCACAATGATCCTCAAGTTGGGAGTCTTAGAACATCTTGAGGTTTTTTTTGATAAGTCCTTACTGTACTTTGAGATAAGTAAATGTTGTGGAATTTTTTGTGTGTTTGCTCAGTAAACAGGATGCAGTGATACAAGGCGATAAAGAGGGAACAGAACCAGTGGGGAGAGGAGTCAAAAGTTCCCAGAAGCTGAACTGTCAGCTGCTACTGTTTTTCAAAACTTGATGTGCTTATTACACAGTCAAAAAACCTAAATAAAACCAGGCAAAGCAAAGATGACCTACTGTTTTTAAAGGGTACCGGTTGTTTTCAGAAGCCATTGAATACCTATCTGGGAATGCCAAGACAAGTTCTTGACCCTGACTTTTCCAGATGCTCAGCAGGCAGAATCCTGCTAGACTTAAATAGAAAGAGTGGGAGTCTGTGTGCAACACCTCCTATCTGAGGCAGCTTCTGAAGATGTTATTCTAAGGCAGGAAGTTAATCCCCTTCCTGATCTGGTGAATTCCCGAATGTCCCTACTTTGTACTTCAGGTTTGAGTCTGTCTGTACAAGTGTGAGTAAAAATTCTGAATAAGGTTTTTTAAGATGAATCTTTTCGAGGAGAAATGGAAGCAGCTTACAACGTAGCATAAGTTAATCAAGAAAACAGTTCTTGCTGTGTTTTAGCTACTGGGGTGAAACTTATTATGATGCCTTGAGCAGTGAATTTATTGGACAAACCAATGTGTGCTCCACCCATGTGAGCCAGTACTTAGTTTTTTGTTTTAGGCAGTGCATTTGAGTGGCAAAACCAGAAGAGTTAGTGAAGGGGTGGCAGGCAGTCATCTAGAAGCAGATGGTGTTCAGCCTATGTGCTCAATGTAAAATTGGTTTTGAGGTGGCGTCTGTGAAAGGACATTTACTGACAATATGCAGTGTAATCCTACTTCCTTGATATGCGACTAAAAAAAACGCACCCAAAAAACTTTGGGTGTAATACTTTTTTTCTTCTTGGACTCACAGATCTGGAACTAAATGAGTCAGAGTACTGCTAGTTGGGAGGAGAGATGAAACTATATCTGGTCCAAACCCAGAAATCTAGTCATGCATGGTGGGAAAAATAGCTTACTAGTGGGACAGTTTCTCATTCTACTTGAAATTTTCTCTTCCTGGTCTCTGACCTGGTTTTGCACATTCTGGTAGAGAGTGGAATCTCATGGTTAAGGAATATTGTCTCTGATTACAGACAAATAGGCATGTTCGGCCTTGAGGTAGAGTTCTGTTCCTTGCTCTGAAGCTAAATTCTTAGCGATTAATTTTTTTACATTTTTCTCCATCCTTAAAGGAGAGGCTGTTGGTGTCTCTCCTGTCATGTAGGTGTGTATCATTAATGGACACTTGAAATAACACTGGAAAAGGTTAAGCATAAAGTGATAAACTGTTTTTCTTAACAATAAATGAAAACTCTGTAAAGATGGCCCTGCAATGTCTGTCTGTGCCCTTGCAAAGGCCTGCCTTCTCTCTAGAAGTGTTGTGCCAAGAGCTTTAGTTCTTCATGCAGGTTGGTTTGCTCAGTATTTTACAGGTTCCTTACATCTGGTGCAGCCTCCTTTGGCTGCTGGTGTAGATCAGGTGCAGGATTTGAGAATTGAGGGTGTTAGAAAGCACTGTGAGATGTGAGGCTGCCCTAGATGGCCTGGTAGCACCTGATTTTTTGAGCATGGTCTTTCAGGGCAGAGATGCATAGCACAGCTCTACAGAGGATTTTGTACCTAGGGACTTTCAGCACTTGGATGTTCTGGTCAGGTTTGGAGGTGGTCAGCCTGCAAGCAGGACTGGTTCTGAAAAACTGCAAAAAGTTATTTCTCTTAGTTTACATTTATCTGTGATCCATATAAAGTACACATCATGCCTATTTTGGGGTGACTTGATGGAGTTTAGTAATGCAAACTGGATTTGTTACTTAGAACTAACTACTATAGATACTGGGGTAGCTAGGAAGAGAGGGCTAAGAACATTTCAGTCTTTACTGACGAGCGGGCAAGACTGCATCAAAACACTGTGACAGGCAACTGAGGGCACAATTTAATGTTAGATATTTAAACAATTATTCCAGGTGACCCACTGATACTTAGTACGTAGGTCCAGCTTTGTTTTCAAAGTCCTACTAGTGACTATTTTAATAACTGTTGAATATAAAGTAGCTCCGTAGTTTTCTTAAGCTGTCTTATGTAGATGGGCAGACAAGACAATTAAGTTGCTGGTGTTTGCTTCCTTTGTGACCTTTAGGTTTGTCACAGCTCTGAGCCTGGTGCTGACTGTAGTAGATAACTGCTTTGCTTTCCTTCAGGACCCAGTACAGGAAGAATGAGCCCTGCATCTGAAATCTTAACAGTGTCTCTGTTTTCTCCAGAGCATCTGACATGGCAAGTTTTGGCAGACCCAGCCATGACCAAATGGAAGTGAGATGGTCCCTGGTTAGTAGCTTCTTGCAATTCAGCATAACATGCTTTTGGAAGCTTCTTGGAAGCAGATGTTATACAAGCTCCTCAAGCTGTGTCTTGCTGACTGGAAGCAAACTTGCCAGCTTCTGCCATTTCTCTGCAAGTCTTGTGACTTATGTGGCTTTTCTTAGAGCCCTGGCCACAGCAGTTGAGCAAACAGAAGAGCAGTGTAGCTTTTATATTGAAAACAGCAATTTCTAACATGGAAGTTTGAGGGTATTTTTTTTCTCTGAAATACGCTGTTTCCCTAAATGCTTCTGGAGACAGGTATAAAGAATCCCAAAATTTCTAAGACCTGTGCTTTCATCTCTTCCCTTCCTAGAAATCAGGGCTTAGTCTCAAAACTATAAGCTCTGCTAAAATACTTGTGTTGCAGTTGCAATGAACAATAAATGAGGTTTGGAATAAACCCAGTACCTCACTTGTGACGGAAATGGGAATTGAACTGGAGTCTCTGGGGCTGAAAATTCTATTTTAATAATGAATTGCCTCAGCAGTCTCCTTTAACTCTCTCTTCCCCGTTTCTTACGGCTTTAGGCTGCATTGTTGCAGCCCTGTGGAAGGGTGAAGAGTTAATACAACCATAACAGATATGGAAGTGCTTGGCTCCTGACTGCTCTGTCATTTTTGGGCTGGGAAACACTCTCGCTGCAAG
Source organism: Oreocharis arfaki (assembly GCA_013398015.1). Lineage (NCBI taxonomy): Eukaryota > Metazoa > Chordata > Aves > Passeriformes > Paramythiidae > Oreocharis > Oreocharis arfaki. Next base: position 154,826 of record VZRR01007504.1, on the reverse strand, counting down.
AGTGGCCAGTGTAGTATATGTGACACTAAGAGAGGACACAGCCAGTGTTAACTGATTCTGCTATGGATTTTGGCTGCAAAGCCAGGCAGTGTTGCTGTAATGCTGTCTAAAAACTGATCATAAATTGCAGCTGTATTTCAGAGTAGTTTTTCAGCTGCATTCAGACCCTTTCTCATATCAATAGGCAGAAGTCTACAGAGATCCTGAGCAGTTGGTTCTCAACATCTGCAGATGTTTTCACAGCACAGCTAACTTACCCTGGAGAGCACTACAAGAAACTACAATTTTCCCCTTTTTAAAAAAATTCAGAATGGAGATCTAGAGATGGGGGAGGTGGTGCTGAATATATTAGAACAAGGAAAGAGGTACCTAAAGGCAGAAATCTTGAAGTCTTTGTTCAGTTCCTCCTCTTTGTTTTCCTGCAACTCTTACATGTGTAAAGACTGAGTAAGTTACGTAGGATCTTGCTCAGGGCTCTGACGAATTAACAGGCTGTTTCAGCCCCTAAAGCTCTTTCTCGTCCAAGTAGTTACAAACTTCTAAAAATGGGGCTTATAATGACTGTCCACTTGCCACCTGCCTTCCAGCACAGGAACAATTCCCTGTCAGCAGGGGAATATATCTCATGACCTCTTAGTTCAGAATTAAACCGATAAACAACAAAAGCTCTAGCCCTCACAGGTTTTATGCTGAATTTAGCCTCACTGACTTGTTTATGATTTACTCTGAGCTTACACTGCTCTGGGTCAGGATGGGACCCCTTGATTCTAATACATGTTAGGTTTTCTCTCTTTCTGGCTGCTCTGATCTCTTGTGTAATCTCTGGCTATTTCTTAAGCTGATTGTGCTTTTACTTTTAATAGAAGTTCCTCTATGAATAGCTGGGAATTGCCTGAGCATGGTGGTGGCCTTGAGAGGCGATCTGTCGCAGTGGGGTTAAAGCTACGGGTAAGGAGGAGGTTGGTATGTTCCAAAATGCAGAATACGCTCAGGGATTGGTACATGACGTGTCACGCTGCAGAGCTGATGCTGCAGCTCCAGTACTGAAACTCAGGTCACCTCTTCTACATCATGCAGCTCTCAGCAGAGATCCCAGCAATAAACTTCTTCCCTCTGGGCTGTGCTTCTTTGATTTGTTCCTGTTCCTAAGAATTACTCTGCTTATGCCTATTCATACAAGATGTGTTTGTTATCTCAGGCCTGCACGCTACCAGGCACCCCAAACTCGTTTTGGAGAAAGACGTCCATTTCCTCAATGAATTTGTATAGACTGTTGAAGGAGTTATATTTAAAGAATGCTTACTGCAAAAGAATAAGTGAGATATTGCATTGGCACTTGATATTTTGCCAACTTCTTCTTGGACAAAGTTGAACTCACACTGGACACCTGGAGAGGCAAAAGCAGATGTCTTAGAAATCAGTGTATTGGTTTAAACAAGTGGAGTGAAGATACAAGGCGGAGAAATTTAGTTAAACCCTTTGCTTGTGGAAAATAAGGAAAGGAATGGAAGGCTGTAAGACTGTGGTCTGTCCAAGTCACTATGCCACAGTTTTGCTATGGATTCAGAGCACCCACCGATAAGACAACACCTGTTTTGATCTTCCTCTTTTTTTGTTGTTGTTGAATTTTAACCCAGCCTTTTTGTCGCCTTCCATGGTCACTGCCCCAGTTTGACTAGAGCAGAATGTTCCTTGTGATATAAGAAGTGCTCTTCCACTGGTTGGTCAAAAGCACTTCGGCAGGCATGTTGGAACCAGACAGGAGGTCAGAAGCTCATCTCTTCTGGCACTATTGATCCAATTTTTGTTCTGGTACACCTGAAATGGAGATATCTTTTGTGTTTTTTTAAGTAGAGTTTAATGCTTCTGACTTGGCTCTGCACTAGAGTTGTTTGCAATCAGTCTGCTGGGTCAAGGGCTTAAGAGGCAGTGCCGTGTTCCTAGCCTGGGTTGATCCTAATTATATCTGCAGCCACAGAAGTGCAGTGCGTAGCAAGGAGCGTGGCACTGTTCCTGCATACTTCTCCAGGCAGAGCAGAGATGTAAATTGACATCTTAAATTCCCTCTGCAGGACAGCCATGCACTGTGGGCAGTTCGGTCAGGATGCCTGAGTGCAGCATAACTCTGTTACCTCATGGAATTCTGTTCTCCTTGCGTGGCCTGTTGGAAGGGAAGCAGGCTACCTCCCTATCCACAACACACTCTGCCTCTTACCACTGACCTGAGATAAGCTATCGGGGTACATGCATTCAGCTTTATAAACCTACCACCGATGTGTGGCCACTAACAGCACATCATGGCTTGTTGAAGTACCATCCTTCCTCATGCAGCTTCCGTTTGGGGTTGTATCTGTGGGCTCATCAAGGTGACTTTGCCTTTCCCAATGAACTCTTTCAGCTGTCTGTACTCTTCAAGGAATTCAGGCTCTGGGCAGCTTGTCTCTTTTTCTAGCACACAGTGGTGTCTGGGAGTAGAGGAAGTATCATGCTGCAGTGACGAAATGTGCCTCCAGCTACGTTTGTTCTCCTCTTGGGTCTTGCAGCAAATACCAGGACTCCAGAGGTGGGGTTTTGACAAGAAATCTAAGATTATACTTAGCACAAGTATTTGATATCTTTGAATTTGCCATTGTACCTGGTTTCCTTCTCTGAAGGAGAGAAGGACAAAAAGGGGGATAACCCCCTTTTTTATCCAGAGCCTCTATGCGACGAGTAGTGTGAATATTAGTTACTGCGGCACAGTATAATGGTGTCTTGGAACACAGGAGAGCCTCTACTGCTGGGCAGCCTTTAGTATGGACTCAGCTGCAACCTGGCTCCAGAGATTAAGACACTGGTAGTGGGAAATAGCAAGGTCAGCCTGCTGCTCATCAGTCTTAGCATCCATTAATCCTAGGGTGTTATTGTGGCTGTGCTTTCCCGTCATCCATCCCTGTCCCAGAGTTTTAGTGTACAGCTTGTCCTTTTGTTTTCTCACAGCTCAAGTTGCAGGTGCTGAACAGGTCATGTTTTTCAAGGCTGCAGCCTTTCTGTTAGAGCAGAGCCAGAGGCTGTCGGTGGATTTGTTTGTGCCAAGGCAGCGCGGTGTTGCTGCAGTGTTATGACAGATCAGTGCGGCTTGAAAAAGACAAAGATGCTGGGTCATGGGTTTACCTTTCTGGACTTAAAAAAACCTGTTTCTTCTCTGCTGCCATAGGGACTGAACTAATTTGATGCTCTAGGGTGTTGCTGCGGCCTGTCGTTGTCTTCTTGGCGACTGTCTGGAAATTACAGGGAGATTCTGCAATTGCAGGGGAATTTTTGCCAGGGTATATATGCTTTTGAAGTAGCAAAAGGAAAACTTGCTTTTGTGCTGTGATGGTGAAAATTAAGCAAGACAGACATAAAGGTCTGGTTTACAGTTTCTGGGGTGGAGAATACGTCATGCAGTGCAATATTTCTGGTGTTACTTTTTTTTTTTTTTCACATGAGTAAAAAACCCAACCTTGTTTCCTTTCTCCTGGGATTGTAATTCTTGAAATCAAAACTGCATTTTCCACAAATGTGTAATGCTTACTGCCACATCCATTCAGGATACACCAGGCTGTTTATTCTCTTGAGTTCCTGATATTGTCATGCAGTGTATTATTCTTTACCGTGAATATCCCAAGGCAGCAAACAAAATCCAGGACTTCATTTTCTATTACTCAGAAAATCCTAGAGGAAGCTGCACAGCAGCAGTGCTGCAATTTTCCGCTCTCTCCAGACTCTGCTTCCTCAGCTCTGCAGCCTAGAGTCAATGCGGCATTTGCTATAACAGGCAGTGACTTTTTGAGATCAGGCAGTGCACTTTAGGCTGTACCACTCTCTAAATAATTCTCTGCAGTAAAATGCAGAGCTCCAAACAAGAAAATGCCTTTACAGTTTTTTACCTGCAAAAATGCAGAGTAAATTGGCTCACAAGTGCACGTGAGGTGCTGGAGTGTTCTGTTTTCATTTCCCATCTTTGTTCTACGTCCTCACGTATTCTGGACTAACCCATCTGCAGGAAGATAGCAGGGAGGGACCTGGCAGACAACCCTCAAAATGGAGGAGAGGAAGAATATTCCTGATTAATTCTCTCAGAGCAGAGATGAACTGAAGCAAATGACATTTTGGATGAGATGGTCAGGTTTGTATGCTGGGACTGCCTCTTGTTTCTCCTCCAAACTCTTGACCTATAGCTGTAGACACTTGCTTAAAACCTCAGCAGCTTGGGGCTGATGCCCACCCGTGAGGGATGCAGGAGCTGTGTGGACATCAAACTGATCTGTTTCTATGGAAACAGTGGATTTCACCTTGTTTTAGGGAAGTAGGAGGGGAATTATCCCCCTGGGTCCGGTTCTGGCTCTCAGATTGGATTGGTTGCTGCACAGCAATTGTAGAGCAGCAGCCCATGAAGGGATTATCTATCAGTCAGTGATCACAATTAGGGAGAGAAGCACGTGGCTCCAATCTGCTCCCATTGTGGGATTCTCAGGGTCACAGCCCTCCATGGCACTTAAAAACGAAGAGTTTAACCTTGGTTGCTCATAGCCCCAAAGGAGGACTGCATTGCAGTGCAGGCGGCTGCACCCAGACTCCTCGGTTGGGATAGCTGAGGGAATAAGCTGTGCTTGTACCTCACCACACCTTTTAGGCAAGAGCTGAAAACTATTTGTGGTGTCTACAAGGTCTGGAGGAAGCTGAGAGCTTTCAGACAGGCTTCAGGTGATGCTTGCTGATGAAATTATTGTATGTCCAGTTTGTTGTACTGCTCTCAGAAAGTTGGGAGGTGATGATTTTGGGACCTTTTTTTCCAAAAACAGAAGGTAACCTCATGAAACGACGGAAGAAATCAGAGCATAAATTTAAACCTCGAACAGATTCAAAAAAGAAGAGTTTTTACTAAACCCAGTATATTCCTAGTGGTCTGTAGAACTGAGTCTCTTCAAATGGGCCTGGTGCCCTTGTGCAAGATCCCAGTGCTGGTCGTTCTGAAGGAGTTAACCAATACCTCTGTATTTCAGGCTCTTGGGTCTTAAAGGCACTTACCTATCCAGACTCTAACATAGACTGAGAGGGAGAACTTGCATTTCTAGATAGAAAGAAGGCAGACCATGGAAAACTGACAGGGTAATGCCTGTGTGTGTTTGAACCTTTTCCTGAGGTACTCCCTTGTGTCCTGCAGATATAGGACAGGAGCTGTGTAACTATCTCTAATGGGGAGAAATTCTATTTGCTCAGCTTCTGTCTCCCCTTACTGTATATAGGGACTTCCTATATTTCGTGCTATGTAAACTGAGTTAGGGACAAAGGGCGGCTTCTAGCAGAAATTCTTTATGCTTTGTAGTACAGCCAGTAAGTCAATTGGATGGGATAATCCTGGTTATGGATTTGCAGAGGTGCATCAGAAGAATGCAGCAATATCTCTGCCTTACTTTCAGGTCATCTAAAAATATATGTATATATAGACCTTGAAAGTCAGGCCAGATCCTGCTGTAAGGTCTACCAAGCATAAAGCTGGGGTGTGCTGGCTTCTTTGGAATTGCTGTTGGCATACAGCAGCAGAAATGCCTTGGGGCAAACTCTTGGCTATGCCAGTTTAGTCTGCAGGCTGGCAGGTCCCCAGGCAATTGACTAAAAGTGTAAGAATGCTTGTGACTTCTTTGGAAGTCTCTTGCTCTGTGGAAGCAGGGCAGCCATGATGGCTCTGTAGTTGTGCATCTGATTAACTGGTGCACAGCAGCTCCATCACAGCCATGACTTGGCATGATGCACACAGCTGTCTTCCACATTTTGATGTATCCTGAAGCTAGTGGAGTGTGAAACAGAAAAATCAGTCAAAAGGATTCAAATGAAAATAAACAATAGTAGAACTTATCCCACTGCTTCCAACAACCTGCATAGAGGCATGTGCAGGAGAGGGGCTGAGATGCAGAGAAAGGAGATGTGGAAAGAGTGAATGAATGAGGCACCAGCTGCTATGGATGGCTCCTGGGAACCAGTCTGTGCAGTGAGAGATAAGCCAGCAAAGCAGAATTTGGTGTATGTGAGAAGGGGTAGGGGAGAGAGCTGTTTCCAAGTGAGTGTTCATGTAAAAATTGCTGTGTGCTTTCCTTCTGGCTTTAGCCAGAAGTGTTAAGGAAGTGTTAAGGAAGGTGCTGCAGGCAGAACACAGCTACTGCAGCTGAAGTATCAGTGATGTGAGAGAACGTTGCCCAGGGTGTCCCCTCTCTCATTGTCTGAGCCCCCTCAGCCCACACTTGGCTCGACAAACATGTTCTGAGTGGAAAACACACATTTTTGATTAACACTTCTGATGTTCAAGGCATGTGGGTCCTCACAGAGATACAAGAGCACACGAATATGACAATGCCTTCCAGTAACAAAAGTCTTTGTCCTGTTCTGTATGAAAGATCTGGACACTACCAAAAATTACCCAGACAACAGTACTGGACACTGTCACCTCTGTATGTAGGTCAGTGGCCAGTAATTGTGTTGTGTCCCAGGGTGAGGAGACAAGCTGATGATGAAATGGCTGAGATGGAAGCTTGAAATTAAACTTCTGTCCCTCCATGGCACATCATTTACCCCAAATGTCACTGAAACAAACCTCACCATTATGCCTGTCCACGAGGAACTGGATTTGATTCGCCAAATGCATTGTGTAGGCTTTCAAACAGCCAGGCATGCAGCTTTCTATGGAGGTGGATTCTCTTGGAGGGGGCAGTCTCCTGAAAGGTTTCTTGTCTTTTCAGCAGAGCCTGTGGTGTGGGGTCATTGTGGTTTTTGAAATGTTGTGTTTTGCAATAAATGTAGGTTTCTGATGTGGTTTTATTAAGTTTATATATTAACTGTATAAATATACTGTATTTTTCTTATTTTGAGTGAAGTGAGAGCACAGTGTGGGAAAAAGATGCAGGAGAGCTCCAGAATACATCACATCCTGGTCAGTGGTAAAAGGGGCATAGGAAACACGGCAAAGACTTTTCTTGTGGTGAGAATCACGTCAGTTCTGAAGCAGGATGTGGTGTGAACATGTAATACTACTATTGCTACACTTATTTATAATACTGAATTAACATAGTTGCTGTCCATTCATGTTTGAAGACCTTAGTGCCTCAGTCTGCACAAAACCTCGGGCAGAACATCCCTCACTTGCTGGGCCCTGTGCTGATATCGGGTGCAATTCTGCACAAAGGAATAGAGCAACTCGAGGCAGACTGGGAGAAGGTGCCAACTTCAGAAGTTACTTTCTACTTCGCTCTCTACCCTCTCTGATCCGTGTTTGCGAATTATCCGGTATTATGTCATAAATGTGTCCAGCTTATACTGGCACTTGTGTTTTGCCCTGCTTGGGCAGCACCTGTGAATTTTCTAGGACGGTCTCTGGGAACTCACCTTAAGCACAGCAAGAGGCTGCTTGGCCCTTTTGCTTACTGGCTTGGGGAGCTATACTGAGGAGAAGGGGCCAGGTGTTGGAGAGGCTGTTTGAGGGCCAGAACGATTTAACAAAGCAATTATAAGTGTTCCAAGCCAGCACAATAGTGTTAACCTCCTTCTGCACTATTGTAAATAGAAACTCAAGGTACAAGGCAGTGGGAAGCCGTCTCTTCAATTTTTTTGTTTCTCCTAACATGTATATTATGATGACACTCATGAACTATTGCCTGTCTTTATTTTTCACAATTGTTTTCTTGAATAATGAATCGTTGTGCACAATAATATTGCCAGTATACTGGAAAATGGTGTACTTAACAATAGATCTTTATTTCTATATGTATCCATTGTGTGACCAGTACCAATTGCATCCTAAGAAGTTACATTATACTGAGTGCTTATGGAATTGCTCTTGTTCACTGTGGCTCAGGACTAGGCACACTTGTGCTGTGGTGATTGGCTGATAAATAATGCACATTCTCTGGCTTAAAGTTATTTAAAGGTGCTAATCTTAATGGAAAAAATCATGGCTTAACTAAGAGCGAGACTAACCACATGATTATGAATCTGTATGGCTTGTGTCCAATTTCACATGATGCAGCATGAAAGGAATATGGGAGCTGAGGGCAGAGAAAAACAAAATAGCAGGCTGATGGATGCTTTTGTTCATAATGCACCTGTTTTTAGTGCTTGCTGTTCCTCTTGGCCTGTCTGGCTTTTTTTAGTTGAGAAGTGCTTTGGCTCAGGCACAAGAAGAGCTCACAGAGCCAACCAAGTTAGCAGGAAACTCTGAATCTGCAATGCAGCCCTCTTGGCATCCCTGCTGGATGGCAGAGGAAAGAACAAATTTGTCCTTGTCCCCACACCTGAGTTATGGAATTGCTTACAAATGTACTTGCACGTTGCCTGAAGGATCAGACCAGGAAGGTTCTCCAAGGGCAGTCCTGCCTGTTCTTCCTTCTGATAGAACTACATGATGTCTGTTGTGAAGGAGCACCAGGAGTTAGTGACCAAGAAGTACGAAGCTCCTGCTGTTTCTGAGGTGTTTGTTTTAGGAGTCAATATGATTAATAGTAAATATTTTTAGTGTGTAGTTAGTGTGCCCCATAGGTGTCAGCCTGTGTGTTAAGGATTCATTTTGATGTAAAGTAAGAGCATGTTTGAAAATACAAGTGCTGTGAGATGAAGTGCGATTCAGAGAAATGTATAGGTTGTCCGTAGAAGGCAGCTTTTATGAAGATGTGAATGTTGCTGACAGGCGCAGTGATGAGAAGAATCATATGTCAAAGGTACCAATACCCCTAGATTGGCTTGAGATTCTTGTAAAGCACTGTGCCATCACGAGCTAGGGAGGAACTACACATCTGGATGTGTGAGAATGATGAATGATCAATTATAAGCCTTGGCAGATGAAAATGCTTTTCGAATTCGAGAAGCTTAAGCAGGAGCAGGTCTGAACTGTGTAACCAGCCAGTAAAATCCATAGGGACAGAACTGTATTTCTTGTGGTGTAATTGGCACAGTGCTTTGTGCAGTGCATTTCTGATTGAATTGCTGTCCCCAGGCACCATAAGAACACAGGAAGTTACAAATACTCGAATTAAAATACAAACAGCCATGTGAAATCATGGAGGATGTGCGAATTTTAATTTTCTGAAACTAATATAATCCAAACTGGGGATTAATCGCATCCCTTAATACACTATTTGCCTATAGATTTATAATAGGAAATCAAATTAAAATTAAATGATCAGATGCTGGTGTTCCCTTCTGTTCTTTGCAGCTAGTTTTAGATCTTCATAAGCTGCTGTTTTGGCTCTTTAACTGAGGCTTTACCTTCTCTAGTGCATTCTAATTCAAGAATCTCAGAAGTCTGGCAAACAGTTGACTGCAGCGATGCTGTGTTGGTTTGTCTAGACTAGGCCTAGATTTGTATTTCAGAGCCCTCTACAAACAGCTTTCCAAGCCTTCCAGCTTCTCTGGAGACAGGGAAAGCAAGCATTTGGTCTCTCTTCCATGTAGAATAAGAGATGGTACTGTGGACTCTGTTCTGGTTTTGACTGCTGAAGCATTCTGTTGCAACTTCAGTGAAGACAATAATCATGAATGAAAAAGCTTTGACTCTAAGTTCTTTCAAAAATACAGATTACCAGTGGATGGAGAAGGATGAATTCATGCAAAACTTGGATTTGGTGGAAAGAGGGAATAAATGATGTTCATATTTGCAGTGGAAGGGAATCTATGGAGAAGCAGTTGCAGCCTGAGCTGATGTGTGGAGATGCCATTAGTATGTTCTTGCCCTTCCCTGTTAGGAAGTTGTGGTTATCACTTTTGATATCATAGCTACAGGGTCATAGAGAGGTTTGCAAATACCAGATTGCTGGAATGAAACAGCACTGTAAATGTTACAGGAATCTCTAAGTCTTAGAGCACAAACCTGAAGCAGTGAGCTGACACTTCTGGCAAAGCATGAAGGGACAGACTGGCTCATGCAATTGCTTGTCTTGTACTTAGCGGGATTGAGATCATTTATTCCAGCAAAGCTGGTGGACCAGGCACAACATGCCCATAACAATCACCGAGGTGCTCTAAGACTTGCTCCTCCTCCAGAGATCTCAGTATCTCTTTTAACAGGAAAACATCAGATCAGGTGTTTGACCAAAGAAGTAAACAAGTATTCTTTGGTCTAACAAACTGCGTGTGTGTGGACACAAATGAGCCCCTATTGCAGCAAACTAGCTCATCTGAGTATCTTTTAATGGAGACAGTCACATTTTCTTCAGTGTAGCAACAGTGAATAAACACAAGAAACATGTCTGAAAGTTTCAGTCTGTGCCTCTTCAGGTATTCCCAAGCTTTCCATATGGGTATGTGTCCTAATTTTTTTGATTGCATCTATCTTTGCTTCCCTTTCCGTACAATATATGTTGAATTATACAAGCAGTTTGTCAATTTCCTTTGTTGTATGAATAGTCTGGGCAAAGTGTCTTTGGTTGATGATACTTTTAACTTCTAATCCTCTGTACTGTGCAAGTCATTAAATGTACTCTAAAACTTGTTTATAGAGTAAAGGTGGGCTTTTTGTCACTAATAGCCGCTAATAACCTTTTTGTTCTGTAGGATTCTAGGTTACCTAATGCATGAAGGCTTTTTGTACATAGTGTCTGGCTTTAATTAAAAACTTCAAACAAACCAGTGAAACAAGGAAACCCCAGTTCCCAGTGCTCTGATTATAAATGTATTGTTGCATGACATCAAGATTGTATTAATGTGTTTCCAAGGCGTTTGGATTTTGTTTCAGTGTTGCTCTACAGTACTGCTAGATTGGTTCCCTTACCTTCAGTATTTTTTGTTACTGCATTACTAATGCAGCTTTCAGCCCAAATCTGCACTCTCATGCAGCTCTGCATATGAAAATAGAATTAAGACTGGAAGGGGTGCTGTGATTGGGCTTGCCCCGAGGTAGCTAGTTAAGAGCATGTGTAAGCACTTCAGAACTGAGCAATGCAAAATATAACAATAAATGCCTTTTCAGGTCACTTCCCTGCCTGAAACCTTTCAGCCTGAGGCCTGTCAAGATTTGCATCCTTGGTTCTTTTTGTTGTCTTGGTTTAGAAGAGGAGATCTATCACTGGTCAGACCAAGAATTTACCTACCTCAATATCCTCTCTCTGACAGTTGTTAATAAAAAATGAGTGTGAAATACATAGATGTTTTGGGAAATCTAGTTACCTGAGCCTAGTTTTCCGACTCTGCTAAAATGCTTGGAATTGCATTGCTAGAACCGATACCTTAAATATCTTGATTCAGAATTTTGGGTTAATAGCTAAGAAAGCTACAAGCAAATTAAGTATTTATATTCCCTGAATACAGCTCTGTCTGATTTAGCTGCTACTTTGTGTATTTTCTAGATGAAGCCTAGCCTGGAGAAGTGGCACAGTAAAGTCCTGCTTTAAAGCACAGGAAATCAAATGTTGTTGTGCACTTCTGCGTATTACAAACAAAGCAACAGAAAAAGGACTTTCTGATTCTTAAGATAAAAAGTGAAGGAGCTAAACAGGGGGTTGGTGCCCTCAACCTGAGTAATGTATTTCAGGCACAGTCATGTATAGTGATGTATGCAGTGAGACTCTGGTGTCATGCTAGAGGCTGCCTTGTCTCAGCACTCAAAGCCTTTATAACATTTTATCTCTGAAGACTTTTTTCATCTTTCTTTTTCTGCCCTCAGCCTTGCTCTTTTACATCTGCCCTGCTGGAAGTGAATAAGCCAGTTTAACCCCTCTGCTCTTGCCTGCCTAGGTCGCCTAGCACGTGTTGGTTTTTACTTGATGTGTTGTCTACCTGATTCCAACTTGGTGTCATCACTTTGGGCTGCTCTTTCTGGAGCAATAGCTCTTTGTGTGTAGCTCTTCCTTTGGGCTCTGAAGTGAACTCAGACTGTGCTGGGCATGTTGTCTGTGCCACACGTGCACAGTAGTTTATTTTCAGCAGTAGTTTGTGCCCTCTGCAAGAGAGCAGGCAGGGCTCTCGACTCCTCCTGCTCCTCGGCACTCAGCCAGCTCCCTGCAGAATTTACTAATCCCTACTTTTTAGTTTCTATGATTTGAAAGGCTTAGCTGGAGCAGGAGGAGGAAGGAGTTTTTCCAGCAGACTGTAGAGAGAAAGGAAATGAAGAATAGGAAATAACATGGATAAAAAGGGATGATACTGCATAAGTTCTAGGTTTTTTTAATAAAGCTTTTTGGCTGTAACTCCTGATAGGAGTCAAGTGTAGAGAAGACTTGAAAGTTGAACTGCATATACCTCCAAATAGTTTGTGTGTAAGAACACAGAGTTATTTTCTGGTATTAGGGATCAGATTTGCATGTATTTTCACTAAGAACTAGAGCAGCACTAAAAATTGTTGGTTTAGGCGACAAATTTCTACTTATGGATTTATTGTCTTGTCCTCTAGACAACTTGGTGGTTTTTCCTTGGAATAGCCTGGGAGCTACTTGAGTTAACACAATAGATTGAATCTTTTTTTTAATAATGCTGGAACCCAGTGTCATAGGTTTTCTGTCTGTCTTTGTCTTGAGATTTTTTTCCTTATTAGCTATGATAAGGATAGTAGAGAAATCAGGTTATTAACCAAAGCAGAAAGATTCAGGAAAACATAGTCCAGCGTCAATAGGATCTTGCTTCCTATTGATTTCATGCTTATAAATGCAAGTGGTCCTTTTTCTACAGTAAAACAGGATTTGATACTGCAAATTGGAAACCAATAACTAGAGGACTGTCTTGGTGTGCTGGAAAGGGAATCTGTAGTAATAGGATTCCTTTTTCTGAGGTGCAAGTTCAAAATAATTCAATGGAGCTCAAATGGATTTGTTATAGTAAAAACTGATGCAAGGATAGGACTCTTCCAAATGTTGACCACAGACATCTATAGGAATGGAGCTGAGACAGCAGAAAACGGTTAGAATGGTGCAGTTTCTCAAAGATTCCAGGGTTAATCCCACTGGAATGGAAAAACTAGAGTTGTGTTATTTGAAAAACAAATGAAAGGCAATCCCCAGTTAACTCTATAATTCCGGAAAGTCTAAAATAATGGGAATGAGTTTCAGTCTAATTTTTACTGGTAGAGTTGTACCAGAGGTTCTGCTATTCCTGACTTAGTAATTAACAGGTGATATTTTTATTTGAGGTGGTAGAGGATGTACAGTGCCTCCTTACACTCATTTCACTTGAACCTACTCTCCAGTTTTTGATATTACCAAGTTATTATGACATCCTCACAGATGGAGAATTACTTTTATAGCTGAGGAAATGCAAATAAAGAGAAGCAGAATAACTTGCATAGGGTTGCATAGGAAATGAGTGGCCAAACCAGGAGCTGAGACAGAGCTGCTCAAGGCCTTGTCTGCTGTGTTAAAACAGAAACTCGTTTCTCATATTCGTGGACTTTGTCAGTGTTAAGTTCATGCAGGAGTAAGAGGAAGATCTCAAAGTGGAGAGCCCTGGCTTTCTCGTTCAGCAGAGTCAATAGTTACTCCTGAATTAGCAAACTTATTCCTTGCCACAGCTATGAAGGGAAGGAAGATTGTCTGCCAGAACCCTGCCAGTGTAGGCAGAGCTTCTTTTAACAGAGAAAACTATATTCGTGCTGTAGGAGACATATTTTGAAGTGATGCTTCTCCCAGTAGGTGAGGAAGCAATTGATTATATTTTCAGAACTGCTCAGTGGGTCCTGAAGAGCCGCCTGAACAGCCAAGTACTAGAAAACCAGGCCACAAACTAGCAAGGTCATCAGCAGATGCAGTGAGCACACCTAGCTTTGGATTGGAAAAAAGGAAAAGCGAAGGAGAACTGGTGGGCTGTGGCTGCTAAGTCAGCATTTGGAGAAGGTTAGCGAAAGGCTGCTTTCCCTTGAAATTACTTGAAGTACGCAAAAATTCAGGATCCTTGTAAATACAAAAGGAAACTTCTGCTTTTGCCTTAGCAATACTGATATCTTGAGTTGTTACATCCAGGAGAGACCCTGTGTGGAGACAAGCCTTTGGCTGCTGGCTATTTTCTCAGTTGTATCACATGGTGTTTGCATGCTGGGACAATGTGGTATCTTCTCAAGCCCCAAGAGCAGGGTGTGAGTGAATTTGTGTAATTGTTTTTGTCAAAAGGAGGCATGCTAGTTTTTTGGCTCTGCTTCAACTTCTCTTTCTGATGAAAGCACAGACAGCTGTATTAAATGGGCTTGAGCTGAAGGAGCTGTACTGTCACAGACATTATTAGAAGGACTGTGTTGTGAGTATAAACTACTTCAGAACAAACTCTTGCCCTTCTCAAGGAGAAGCACTTTGTGTTTAGTGCCTTAAACTTTTTTGTGCTCATGGCTGGGACTCTCTTAAAAATCCGTATATACTTATAGAAGCAGAAAAGCTGTGAAAAGGGAAGGAAACAATCACTCACTCATCCAAAACTTCCTGTTTCATTTAAGGGACTTTCTGCCACGTGGATCTGGCATCGTAACCAGGCGCCCACTGGTCCTGCAGCTGGTAAACGCCAGCACAGGTATGTGATCTCCCTTCCCCTGTGTGTCCAGCTGGATTGCTGTCTCTAGTCAGGAGCGTCTTATTTGATCAATGGCACTGCTCACTGGAGAGAAATAAGAATTTTCCCCAAGGAAAAATGACCTGCAGCCTTTTTGCCTGTTGAACATGTGATGCATTAAGTTTCCAGAAGCAAAATGCCTATTTTTTTGGGTTTTGGTTTGTTTTGGTTTGTTTTGGTTTGTTTTGGTTTGTTTTGGTTTTAATTTATTAGTCAAGGCTCCATGCACACACATCATAATTTTCCTTTTCCTATGCAGCTGTGACTCTCATGAGTGAGTAAGACCTAAAAGCCAGGCAATCCTGCTGAAAATGTAGTGAATTAAGAGGGTGGGATAATGTACTGAAAACCCAGTGTGACAACAGTGGGGTCTGTAGAAGAAAGACCTGAGAGTTCTGTGGCTGGTCTTTTGAGCAGTTCACTGGTCTTGCTGCTTACTTGTAGGATATTTTAATTACCCCTTAATTTATGTTAAGGTCTCATCTAGGAGTTGACAAGTGAATGTTTGAAGGTACTCTTCCTCTGCTTCATAGATCAAGTTCACCTGACAAAAATTTTATGTACAGTAAGAAGACAACTTGACTTTTAGGTGGCTTTAAAATTGGAACAGAGGGTTCTTGGATTGGTTAACCTGTTCAAGGACTGATACAAAAAGTCTCAATCACCAGCCAATTCAAAACCATGTCAAGAGATGATTTGGGTTTTTTTTCCTCTCAGGATTTGGAGTCTGTTCTTATATATAGTGAGACTGTTGTTTACACCCAGCACTTTAACATGGAGGTACTCTGAGTCCTCCTGGGTACCAAGGTACCTCCGAGTGTAGCTGGGGAAGCCACAGCTGCCACAGGCAGATGCATGCAAAGTTTGGTAAGTATCAACAGGGAATGTCCTGGACTATTATTTGGCTGAAGACAAGTGAGGATGCCACCTCTGCTGAGACAGAAGCTGGGCTGTGAAGATGCTGGGCTCAACTGAATTATCTCAGATGTTGACCACATAAACGTGACTGCAGTAACTTCTGTTCCAACCTTGCCAGACTTCATCCCTTCAATTGTTTTGTTGTGTTGTGCTTCAGGATGTGATGCTTACATCACACTTTTGAGTGTTTCTCTGATTTCAGTGACTATTTCTGACTCTCTGCTTCTATTTAAATAGAATATGGTGAGTTCCTACACTGCAAAGGAAAGAAGTTCACTGATTTTGAGGAGGTCCGTTTGGAGATTGAGGCTGAAACGGATCGTGTTACTGGCTCCAACAAAGGGATTTCCCCTGTGCCCATCAATCTCCGAGTCTACTCTCCCCATGGTGAGTCCTAATGCAGTGGGACCAACTCTTCTATAAGGCTCTCCAGTCCATTATGAACTGGAAACAAAGTACTGCCGTCCATTCCCCTTCAGTGTAGCATATGTGGAAGGACTTTGAGGGAATAGTTTTCTGATCAGTGTGAAAACAAGTGATTTAAAGGGAAGGGTGATGAGATCATTGACAATCACAGTAGAAACAACCTGCTAGTTCTTATTGAGCAGTAACAAGAAGGGAATAGAAAGCTCTGTGTGCTTTTGTGTGTGCATCTCTTATCCCTGTGATATATTGTAGTCACTTTAACTACAGGTGGTACTTAAAGACCAGAACATTCCTACCTTAACAATCCCTTGTGCTAACTCCTGTGTCCTCTGTCTAGTCCTGAACCTGACCTTGGTGGATCTGCCGGGTATGACAAAAGTCCCTGTAGGGGATCAGCCCCCTGACATTGAGTTCCAGATCCGAGACATGCTCATGCAGTTTGTCACCAAAGAGAACTGCCTCATCTTGGCGGTATCCCCAGCCAACTCTGATTTGGCCAATTCTGATGCCCTGAAGATCGCAAAGGAAGTGGATCCTCAAGGTAAATGCCTCCTAATTTATCCTGGCATTACTAGACAGTGGCCTGATTTTCCTTTGGTTGTGGTTAGCACAGTGGCTGTGGCTCATGTCTGTTGTCTTGGAATGTATCTTTGCCAACAAACATTCTTCTGAGAGGTATTAGTGACTGTTAACAGTTGCTGTAGTAGAAATTTTGTTACTCTCCTTTTCTTCGTTTGTCTAAGCCCCATTTCTGAAGAGTTGAAGGATTTCCTTTCCTTTAATCATCTGCATTTGGCGTAGAAAGAACTAGGAAGATATGCACTAAAATCCTTTTCTGCTGTGGCATAGCTTGTGCATTCGGGAGGATACAACTGAAAACGGATCTTGATTTTTGTCTGTTTTGCTCTTGTAGCCTCTTGTATGTGACAGGAGCTGTAATGTGTGAGTTTAAGAGCCCTTGGGTAGCTAAATTGAGCAACCTGTAAGCTCTGTGAACAGAAGAAAATAATACATGAGTTATTTGCTTGATCAAGTATGTTTGTGGGTTTTTTTCCATAGGTCAACGCACCATTGGGGTCATCACTAAGCTGGATCTTATGGATGAAGGAACCGATGCACGAGATGTGTTAGAAAACAAATTGCTTCCCCTTCGTAGGGGTATGTTTCCTCATGGCTTTGTCCATGATCTCCTTCCTCTATTTTCCCTGTGTGATGTGTCCTGCCCTCATCCTCTTCCTCCAGTGCATCCCCTTCCTGTAACATTTCTTACAACTTGTAGTTAAGCCATCTCTGTTCCAAGCTAGAACTGAGAAAAGTTTGGGAACAGGGCTCAGTCATGCTATTAACAGGAACATTTTAGGTATTTAGACCTTGATAGGTAGTCCTAGCAGAAACACAGCCTTATGCTCTTATCTTTACTTTCTCTTTCAATAAGGCAAGCTGTGAAAGATGTCTAAAACACCCCTCTCGCTGCCATAGTAAAGAGATTAAATAATTCTGGGCTATGATACATGGTTGTGGCCATGGCAAAAGTACATGTGCTAAGGACTCATAACAGGAGAGTCTGAAATAAATGAGACTGGAGTGTGGTTTGTGTTTGGGGAACAGTAATAAATAAGCTCATTCTCTGTTCCATACTCATTTTTGTCCTGCATTCCAAAATGTCAGAACCTGGACCATTCAAGGAAATTCTTAATTTTAAACTCTTCCAATTGCCCCTAACTAGAATTCCCATTTTGTAATGCTGCTGGCTGAATAGCTTCCTTCTCAAGTTTAAGTCTCGTTTACACCCTTGCAACCATCTGATCTCTAACCCCACTCTCACAGGTTACATTGGTGTGGTCAACAGAAGTCAGAAGGACATAGATGGCAAGAAGGACATTCAGGCAGCTCTGGCTGCAGAGAGGAAGTTTTTTCTCTCCCACCCAGCCTACAGACACATGGCTGATCGCATGGGAACCCCCTTCCTGCAGAAAGTGCTGAACCAGGTACTGTCCACAGTCAAGAACTTCTGCCCTTGGTGTCACTGGCTGTGAAACACATTGAGGCCAATAATGGAGTTTGCACACCAAAGGCAGAGAGAGCACTGATTTATCCTTTCACGTTCAAATTCAGTAGTTGGTTTGTGGTACATACACTATCAGGATGCAAGGTCTTTCTGGCTAAGTTAAAAGATACCTTCTAAATTCTGATGATCTCTGTACCCAACAGTATTTATGTGATACCGATAGTCATTTCCCATTTATTGAGCCTGCCTTATCTCTGTTTTTCATACAGTAGCAATTTACTGTTGCTTCCCTCTCTGCTCCCTTGAAATACTCTCTGAAGTGAAGAGGGTCTCTTTCCTATTCCTCCTTATTCAAATATTCATCTTTAAACTGGAGTTTCCCACAGCTATGCTTTGTGGAAACCCTCTTATTAGAGCCTCATGAGTGATTTTGGCTCCTTCCACCTTGCCTTTTCACCCTTTTTTTAAAAAAAAGGGCTTTACCACCACAGTGGGTGTCAATGGTGTGCTAATCTGAAGGCAGAATAGCCTTTACGCTCATGTAAACAGCAAATGCTAATACTTGTATGTGAAGTTTATTCTTGGGTTTTGAGTCAGCAGATTTGTGTGGAGGGGAGTTTTGCACCAGACTAGAAGGTAAACTGAAGGTCAAGAGTAGGGGGGGGGCAATAGGCAGGAGCTGGGGAGGGGGAATACCTCCAGCTCATAACTGGTATTTGTCCTGGGATAGACATTTTGTTAGGACCACGCGGAAGAATTGAACACAGAGAGGAGCTTTCATCTTTTTTGTAGTGTAGAGGCAGCAAACTCTTCCCGATAATTACCTAGAGGTTTATTGTCATCTTAAACCTTCTTCTTGTACAGCAATTGACCAACCACATCCGTGACACACTGCCAGGGCTGCGGAACAAGCTCCAAAGCCAGCTTCTCTCCATTGAGAAGGAAGTGGAGGAGTACAAGAACTTTCGCCCTGATGACCCTGCTCGCAAGACCAAAGCTCTGCTTCAGTAAGTGGCCTCAGTGTTCCTCCCTGGAAAGGACTGCTCAGTGATGAGCTCTACTTCACGCTCTTGGTTTTCTTTCAGGATGGTCCAGCAGTTTGCTGTGGACTTTGAGAAACGCATTGAAGGCTCTGGAGACCAAATTGACACCTATGAGCTGTCAGGAGGAGCTCGGATCAACCGCATTTTCCATGAGCGTTTCCCCTTTGAACTGGTGAAGGTACTGCTTCCCCATGCTGCTGAGATACACTTTTTGTTGTCTGTTACTACTTCTATGTGTCTTGCTATCGTTCATCATCAGACTTTCTCTTCAGCTACTTTGTTTCATGGTTTTCTCTTTTATTTTATTTTATATTTTATTTTATCACTTTTTTTCACTTGTTTGTCTCCTTTGTTGGGACCTTCCCATAGTGCTGACCTTTCCCTCTGTCCTTGTTCTTGTGACGGAACTTAACTTTCCCTGAGCTAAATGACAATATTTCTTTGGCTTAATTCCTAAATGCTAAATTAAGTGTGAAAAATCACTTTAACACAACCAATGGTAAATCAATGACTGAATGCCCTCACAGATATTTTATGTCAAAGCCACTATGACTGAATTTCATATAGAAGGAATGGTGCTTAAACTTGTACTTCCTTGATCCTGAGCATCAGACTAGACCTAAAGTTGGCCTAACCTAAGAAGCAGGAAAAAGAATTGTAGGTATACCTGGGATTACTTCTGTCTGTCCCCTATCAATGGCCTAGAGGTAGGAACAGTGTAGAAACTGTAGTCCCCTCTTAACAGTGGAAGAGGATTCTTATTGAAAGACAGTTTTCTTGGATGGTGAAGTACACTAACCTGATCGGGAGGGGTACTGAAAATCTTTTTTTTAATATCAGTTGGAACAAACTTGAGAGCCAGATCTTTCTGCTTTGGTATTTTTTGCATTCTGCTTCCTTTTTTTTCACATTTGGATAAGATGAGGCCATTCTAGTGAAATAAATAGCCTTCCTTGTGTTAGATTTACAATTCACACCAAGTGGTTTATGCATTTGTGGTGTTCACTGAAAAAGCAACTGCCAAGATCTCATGCTAAATGTTGTGAGGCAAACCAGTTTGCTTTAGAAAGCCATCTAGCACTTTAGTCCCAGTGCTTTATCTCAAATAAGCTCCTTAAGAGCAGCTGGGGCATCTGTAAATGGAGGCCCTTAGCTGTTAATGTGTGTCCAGAGTGTCCTGCTTTGGCCACAGCAGTTTTATGGCTGGACTCTCTATCCAACACTTGGGCTAGTATCTCATGTGTCACGTGGTAGTGCTGGCATGGGACCTCTTCTCTGCACAGTCTGCTGCTGTGTCCTGCTGTGCAAATCAGTGTCAGAAGATTTCTGATGGAATTCTCTCCTGGTGCAGATGGAGTTTGATGAGAAGGAGCTGCGGCGGGAGATCAGCTATGCCATCAAGAACATCCACGGTATCAGGCACGTATCATGCACTAGGCAGAGCTCTGGCTGAAAAGCCTAGTAAATACTTCTAGGCCTTCCAAATGGAGTTGAAGACTTCAGAGGTACGGTAGGTCAGCCAAAGGGAGGGATAACCTCTTGCTTGAATCTGGGAGTAGGGAGAATCATTCAAGTGAGTTTGCTTTCTTTTCCCACGTGGGAGTCACAGAAGCCTGAAAGGTAAAAGCCTAGGTGACCTGATATCTTTTCCATCCTTCTTGGGCCTTTACATATGAAAGGGTAGGAAGAGGGATGCAACCCTGTATTACCCCTTGGTTTAGTTAAAACTAAAATGTTGATTTTCACACTAACTAGCTGTTAGTTGTTCAAAACAATTATTGGTACAGATTCCCTCCTCCCCTAGAGATCTGAGGGAGCACTGGTGTGCCCATCACCAGGATCCCACTGGCCCCACATAGTTAGCAAACAGGTTTGTGTTCCCTTCAGTGTGAAGGTGAGTTGTCAGAAAGTTCAGTCCTGAGACCCTGAGTTGTGCTGCTCTTGAGAAGGTGCCTTTTGGAGCCCTTCCTGCATGCAAGGATGTGAACAAACACTGACCTAGATTTATTTTCATTCCTTTCTCTTGGTCAGTCACCAGCTGAGCTTGATAAAGGGTATCCGACATGTCAGTGTCCTAACTATCAAGAAAATCTTCCAGAGCAGGCCTCATCTGCACAGCTCTGAGGTCAAATACAATGTGGAGGGGTCAGCCCCTGCCACCCTTAGACTGAGGTGAAATGGTTACCTGGACGTGACTGTCCAGCTAAGATCCATTTTGCCCTCAGCACCTCCTTCCTGGGAAGTGCCAAGTATCTCTCATTTTTCATGGACTCCAGCTGTGGCTTGTCCAGGGGACATGACACTTCCCAGCCTAAATGTCCCGGGTTTTGGTGATGGCGGTGCCTGCTCCAAGATGTGTGTGTAACGCTGTGACATTCTCCTTGCCCCTTCTCCCCTTCCTGCCTTGTCTTGTCCCCACCCTGGGTGTTTAGAACCGGTCTCTTCACACCTGACATGGCCTTTGAGACCATTGTGAAAAAGCAGGTGAAGAAGATTAAAGAACCTTGCCTGAAATGCGTGGACATGGTCATTTCGGAGTTAATCAGTACTGTTAGACAGTGCACCAAGAAGGTAACCAGAGGCAGCATGGAGTTGGCACTTCCACCCGCTCGCTGGCTGCTCGCTGGCCGTGCAGCATCGTGACCTGGGCAGGGACTTGCCTGCAGCCACACTTGGTGTTTTCACCACCTCCTCAGCATGACTAGACCTGAGCAGAGCCAGCCTGGAGCGATCCAGCCAACAAGCCAAACAGAAAGGAAACACTATGGGATGTGTGCTATGGCCCTGCTCTCTGAATCTTTTAGAGCTGGGATTTAAATTTTGTGCCCTCTATTCTTGTAGAAGTGAGAGGGTTAATCCAAGGCCTGCCCTTGGGGGATGTATGGGGCTGAAATTTAGAGCTACAGCACTTAGAATTGTGGGCTGTATCTCAAGGAAACGTTCCTGTGGTGTTTGGCTTGGTTTCTGGCTGGTTTGGTCCATATCCTGATCTGGAATAGCAGCACATGGCTGAGAAGGAGTTAGTTAGAAATGTTCATCAGCCTCTGGGGTTCATCTGCTCTCTCTCTCTCAAGAGAGGGCATCAGGCTTTGACCTTATGGATCCGTACTGGTATTTTTTGGGGTCAGGGGAGGGAACCTGCCTTGATTCTGCCCTTTGGATGTGTCAGCTTTTGTTTTTGAGGTCGGGGTTGAAAGAGAGCAAGATAAGATGACTTGTGCCGTTCTTCTCAGCCGTGACTTGCTGCTTCAGGTTGGGCTGGGTGCTGGTGAAAAGGCACCTCAGTTAGGATTAGGTGGGCACTGGAGACTGGAATCACCACTGGCTATTCAGGTGTAGGTAAATGGGCACTGCAGGAGGTTTCCACGGAGTCTGACCCCCTCTCTGCAAGGGTGGGGACAGGTGCCCAAGTGGTGACACTTGACATCCCTTGCACAAATGCCTGGTCCTTGGGGCCAAGAGCCTCAACAGAAGGGCTCAGGCGTGCAGGCACATGCTTTGCCCCCCAGGACAGACTGGGAGAGCAAAGTGGATGCAGTGAGAGGTTGCTCAGGTTTCTAGAGTGCTGGAGGAGCTTCCTTTTTCTGTCCTGCTGTCCTCTCTTGGGGTGTGTGACTGTGGGAAGCACCCAGAAAATTGCCATTAGAGCCTGTTGACAGGTAAGCACAGGCCCTCGGGCTGCCAAGTATCCAGAGTCACCTGCTAACTGGATCAGAAGGGCCCTCCTTTTTCGTGCCCTCTGAAGCTTCTTTTGATTTGTTCTCAATCCATCAGTTGCTATTTAAAACTTCCCATTGATTCTTTCTCATTGCATCCTTTCCTTCACTATTTCTTACTTAATTGTTTCTTTTTCATTCCTCTTTTTACTGACAATTTTAGAATAAACCATCTGTTCTGAAGGCAGCAGTTCCTCAAGTGATCAGGTGGTGGGTATAGCAGGGTGGGAAATACAGGAGGAGAAGCGACCACATGGATGGAGGGGAAATGTCACAGATTCAGGAATAAAGGATTCAGTTTCAACTTGGATCCTACTGCTAAGGTGTTCATGGTTGACTTCAGTTCTAGTTGCTCTGTGTATGCTCTAGTAGCCATGGTTACAATTTTGTATATGAAGAAACAAAATACTGTAATTCAGGTGATACTCAGGTACTGTAAGGGACTAATTTTTTAAAAAAATCAGACTTCCCCTGAAGTCTGGTGGGGAAGACAGCATAACTTGAGCTTAGCTGGGCAACTGGATTAGTAGGAAGCCTCTGCTTGGTCAGAGGATGCAAACTGAACTCTGGAAATGCTTTTGCTTTGCTCAAAAGGGGCATTGTTGGCACCTAGAGAGAGACCCTTGGGTGAATTCAAATCCTATAACATTCCAACTCTTTGCTGCTTAAAAAGCAGAGTGGTTGTACATCTCATAATATGTGTTGAAGAGTTTTTTAATGCTGGTGTTGCTTCGGGACTTGCAGATGTTATCTGCAGATATGTGAAAGATGAGGTGAAGGAGTAGATACCTGATTTACATGAAGTGGTGGTTACTTATAGCCATCCCAGGATTTGTTGTTAGCTGCAGGCACCCCAGGTGTGATTATAAACTTCAGCTTTAGAAAAGCAATATCCCCTTTCCATGCCAAGGGGATGTTATTCCCTGAAAGTACTGGCAAACAGTAATGGCCCATGGTAAGACAAGTAACTCAGATTGTGTAACAAAGAGCATCCTGGTAGAAGCTCTGAAGTGTTAAAAGAAGTGCTGAAAAACTTTTTTGGGTGGAGTAGTCTTGAATTGGATTGGTCTTGGCTATATTTTAGTTAACTTTAGTTTCTGTGGACTTTCTGCTCTTCCTGAGTGGAGCCATTGAGAACACAGACCACATAATATCAGTGGAAATTAATAGTTCCATATAAATCACAGCAGGCCTGTGTTGGGTCTGATGCTGCAGGTATAATGGATGCTTTGTATAGCTATGGATGTCCTGTAGCATGTTTGCATTTTCCTAAATACTGAGTACATCTGTTCTTACTGAGGAAGTTGATGTTGCAGGGAAGGTGAGTGAGATGAAATATGTTCTGTAAGAGGAGTGGTTTGTCCGAATCCCTGAAACTGAGAGACATCAGTTCAGTTCTGCCAAAACAAGAAGCAAGTGACAGACTTCTGCAGGTTTTAGCCTGGCTCCTGTTCAGGCTTCCTGCAGCTGGAATAAGGAAAACTTGAAGGGGGGATAACTGTGGTGGGAAGGAAAGGGAAATAAGATAAAGAGAAATGGTGAACCTCTAGGAAAAGAGACAGTGACTCACTGGCAAGAGGCTTTGTCATGAAACCCAAAGAAGCTTTCCTTCAGGAAGTGATCACTTGATCCCTGGGGGCTCCATTCATTCATCTTGCTCTTGACAGCTCACCATTTCACTGGCCCAGCTGCTCCTACTTCATTCCCTCTTTGACACTTTCATTTGCCTGTAGACTCTCCTGATACTTGGCAGTGCACAGGCCCCATAGCAATGCTCACCTGGTTCAGTAAACTAATGGAACGAACCAAAATCTCACTTCTCATTTTGCCTTGTGTTTTCTCTCTTCTCCCTTTTCCTTCCTTCTTTCTTCCTCCTTCCTGCTCTTTCTCTGCTTTGCTTTCTTCTTCCTCGTTGCTTCCTCCCACCCTTCCCCTGCCATGCAGAACGGGTCTCTTCACGCCTGACCTCGCTTTTGAAGCCATAGTGAAAAAGCAGGTGCAGAAGTTGAAGGAGCCGAGTCTGAAGTGTGTGGATATGGTAGTGAGTGAGCTCACATCCACCATCAGAAAGTGTAGCGAAAAGGTAAAGAAACAAAAAATCAAAGAAAGGTCAATGCCCATCCCCTTCCCACACACTTCCATGCTGTTTCTCCACACACACACACACACACACACCTGGAACTCCAGCAAATCTAGAGAGAGAAAATTGATATAACGATGCATCTAAAGGAGAGCAGCAACCTGCAGGTACAAGAGCAGTTTAAAGGCAGGCCAAGGGAAGTGGGTGACAACTGATGGGCTCTTTAGCTGAGCAGTGAGCTGGGACCCCGTGGGTTACTCTGGCATAACCTTTTCCTCTGTCTGGCTTGGCGTAGATCAAACCCTTTGTAAGACAAGTTTGCTGTGCCATTGCCTGCACGTTTGGAATGTCTTACTTGTTATTTCTGGGACCCCCTTAAATCCAGGTACCCTAGAAAAAGATAAAAAGCCAGAAAAAGACCTCCCACCCCCACAGCATGAGTGGTCTGCAGTACATATTGAGCAGTAGCATCTACAAAACAGCAGTTGATTAAGACTTTGAGGTGCGAGATGTTCTGCAAGAGACATTCAGAGTTCCAAAAGGCTTTGAGAAAAGCTTTTCCAGGCATTACACCCTCTGCGTCATTCTCCTGCTGATTTCTCACTCCATGAACTGTGCTCAGTGGGAAGTAGTGCGAGGCTTTTCCTTGCATGCTGTGAACCACAGGAGGTGAAGCCTGAGGGCAGCAGCAGGTGGAGAGTGACAGGGAAGGTGTCAAATACTTACTGGAAGCTGGGGCAGGAGTGGCTTTGATTCCCAGGCTCGTTCCCTCCAGGAGAGGGCACCACATGCCTCCTTAAAAAAAAGGCAGATGTGGCAATTGATGTAAAACCTACCAGCGAGGGGCTAGAAACGTGGCACAACGGAACTGTGTTCTGGAAACTGAGTTGGAAAGGACTGTTTCATGGGCTATTTTAGGACTTGGGAATTACAGTTTCCTTCTTCCAGGGTTACAGCCAGACTCACCAGCATTTTGGTGAGCCCTAAACTGGGAAGGAAGATAAGAATTGATATGAGTCCAGAGTGAGGGCAAAAGATGAATTAATAAGGTCTGGCTCACTTAGGAATGCAGAGCTCATTGCCACGTCTGTAAGGACACATCTTTGACATGCCCCAAGCTCTGACCAGTCTGTTTCTTGAGGAGTCCTGCTCTTGCCAGATTGTGGGGGCTGATGTGGTGAGGCAGAGTAACTCCTTCCCAGCTTATTTCTAATGTGGATTTTTTATTTTGATGGGTGTGATTGCTTGCACTGTGTTCTATATCTGGCTGGTGACGTCTGCTCTGGGTGGGGAGAGAGAAGGATGATAATGAAAACTCCATGTGTTGAGTTCTACTTTCTCTATTGGACCATGTCACTAGAGTGCCTGGATACCCAGTTGCTCTGTAGATTTTTCATCCATGATGTGATGGACGACCCTGTGAGGAAATTCCTAGGTGATGCAATCTGGGTAATCCTGTAAGGAAGGTGATAGTGACACTGTAGGAGACTAATGGCTATGGTTAAGGCCAGAGAGGCCAGGGAGGCAGATGTTAGATGTAAAATTACTGCCTGAATGAAAACACATAGCAATGGTACTGGAAAATAAAAGGAAGACTTTAGTAATGCTTGGAGTCAAATGTCTGCATGTAGTGAGAAGGTTAATCTTGCCTGTACCTCACTCTGAAAGAGAAGAAAGAAAGAAAGAAAAGGTCACTTAAGGATTGCAGCTGGACTGAGATGGGTTCTGATGGCGTAAGGTAGAAACAGCACAGGGACATTAGTTAATTTGCAATATTTATTTTGCATGTTATAGCTCTAACTGCTTGACATGGACAAGAGCATGTGCTATTAGGGGGAGCACCTGGAAAAGGCTACTTTAGGACTGATGCTAATTTTAAGGTAATACCCAGCCTGCCATGTTGTGGACTGATGCTGCCTTTCAGATGACAAAAACCTTTAAACTCACCAGAAGTCCTGCAAGGCTTCTGGAAAGGAAGGCTGCTTGGGCTAACACCTCTTGAATTAGCTTAACAGTCCTGTAGCCTTGGTTTGTTGCTGTCCTGAACTGTTGTGTGTTATTGTTTATGTTTTCTCACAATTATTTCATTTCACCCCAGATGGTGAAGAAATCATTGTATGTGCAGTTGATAAAGCTATATAGATTGAATATTATGAGACTAATAAAGAACACAGAAGGTGACAAACCCATCTGTGTTCACAGAAGTACAGTTTTCCTGTATGAAAAGTTGACTATTTCTTGACTATTAGACAAAGTTGAGGGCTGAAGAGGATGGCCATTAACAGCTGTCCTGTGACTGGCCTGATTCTGAGCTTCTTGCTATTGGAGAGTAGCTCTAAAAGCAACAGAAAGCTGGTGTAAACATGCTTTCTTACATTTAGGAGGATAATATTCTAGCTAGTGTTTTTCCAAAAGCAGGAGCCTTCTGTGCCAGACTGCACTGCAGCATCTCACAAGTCCAGGAAAGTCTTACAAGTCAGCAGCCCTTCAGCTGAAGGTTGATCTCTGGTGTGCTGGCAAGGACTCCTAGAATCTGCAAAGAGGGGAACTAAGGAACATTGAGACAAATTGGTTTTCAAAGAGGGCTTTAAGCTTGTATTTTGATTAAACAGGAAAATGATGCTAAAACAGGATCAAAACCCCACTTAGCTGGGACACAATCCCAAGCTGACAGACTTTACCCCTCGAAGGGTCGCCTGCTCTCCTGTCTTTCAGAGTTATGGCATTTCTGGGTGCTGTTTGTCCTGCTGGTGATAACTCCTTGCCCCTCTATACCCTGTTGCATGTTCCTTGGTGGTGTGACATCCTGTGGCTTGTTTATCTCTTTCCTTGCCCGCCCCTGCTGCTCCTGTGCATGCTTGGGGTCAGAAGCTCCTGCATGGGGACCAATGCTGCCAATTTATTTTTGCACATGAATGTTGCTGGACGACCTGGGTTCTGAATAAACCACGACTTGTTTTGCACTTTGTGTGCATTTGAACTGGTTGGGACTGGGATGGTGGGGTGAGGTTTGATGTGGTTTTTGACTGTGTTTGTTGGGGTTTTTTTAATTTGAAGCAGAGAAGCTGAGACTTGCTTAAAGGTTTTCCAACTTCCTATTTTTCTCTTTGACATAACTTGCCCATCTATCCTTTGCCAACCCCCCAAAGGAAACAGGAAGCTTTGCCTGTCTGTCTCTGAAGCAACCAGCTGCCTGAACCAAAAGATCATGGAGAACACCCAGTTTTTGCTTTAAAGACAAAGTGGTACTGGGGAACTAATTCCACTTGTTTTTTCCTCCCTCTGTGGCCTTCAAAGACAAACCACGCATTTAAAAATGGTGTCAAATCTAGCCCAAAGTCCAGTTCTAGGCTATTGCAACTTGCTTGACTGCAAGGGGGCTCAAAGGGTTTGAAAGTGTTTGTAGGCAGATGTTAGGAATATTGGTGGTGGTTAGTGTGGGATCTGGTTTTCAGTAGTGATGCTGCACATCTTGAGGCTGTTCCTTGTAGCATGTTATAATTATGTATACAAAACAAAAGGGCAAACCAGTTTAAGGAGAAGCTCTCATAAACTGGAGGAACAAAACAAATGTAGTACAGGTCATGGGCAAATGAGATTTTGTTTTTATGCACCCCGCTGAGCAGGTACAAAAGACTGATATTGGGAAAAACTGTTTGATATCACAGTCAAATTGGAGGTGGTATTAAAAAAACTCACGGAAAATAGTTTCACAGGGAAGAGGTGAAGTAGGGAAGAAAGGTCTGGATTCTGGATCTAGAGGATTTATTTCATTTGACTGTGTTGGGCTTGACCTGAGATGCAACAGTTGCTGCTAGAGGTTTACGACTTACATAAACTAGAGGTTTATGACTCTAGGCAAGAAGGCAGGTGCTGTGTGAAACCCAGAGGACTTTAAAAGTGCTGATTCTAGAAGTGTAACTCAGGTATTATCTCTGTAGATAATCTTCCTTTGAATCACAGCTACTAGAGTCCTTCTGTTTCTCAGAGTGGGCAGGAAAGGATTCACTCCTCAGTAACATGGCAAAAAATGTCCTGTGGATGCAATGTGAACATAGATCTCAGCTGTGCAATCCTGCCACAACACAGTGGAGAACAGGTAGAGGCAGCTGGATGCCCAGAGCATGGTGTTCCTTGGAGACAAGAACCCTTGAGCTGGTCAGATTCTCTGTCTGTGCTTGCAGATGTTGGAGAGACAAATGCTTTCACTTAGTCCCTCAGCAAACAGGGATGAAAATCCACTTCACTTCCTATAGGACTTAACAGATTGTAACAACAGGCCATTCATGTGCTTAGCCTACTACAGTGAGATGCTGAACATATAGAGAAACTACTCACTTTAATGGGAAAAACCCAACAAGCAAGAAGCATCTGAGGTTTGCCAAAAGCCTTGTGACAGGAAGAATGTGGTGCGTTTGGAGCAGGTCTCTGGTGAGACAGAAGGGTTGCTGCAAGAGTGAAAAGGGCTTTTCTCTAAAGCCCAAAGCAAGCAGAAATTAACTTTGCCCCTAACAGACCTCCAGGAACTTGGAAAAAATCTGTCTGCAAGTCCAGCTTTCTAGAACTTCCCTCGAGAATATCTGATAGCAGGGCGTATATGTGCATGTGTACATGTGGGGGGCTGCAGCCCCCTTTTTACCTCCCTTTCCCATGTGCACGTGTTTCCTCTCTCCTGCAGCTCAGCCAGTACCCTCATCTGCGTGAGGAGATGGAGAGGATCGTCACCACCCACATCCGTGAGAGAGAAGGCAGGACCAAGGATCAGGTGGGGATCAGGAGTGTGTGTCGGGGGGGAAATTGGGTGGGGGATACCTTTTGAAGGTGTCTAAGTCAGAGGGGCCTGAGCCAAAGGGTGTCTGGCAGCAGAGGGGATCAGGTGAACAATGTCCAGGGCTCTGTGCCACTATTAGCAGTGTCAGTCACTAACTTCTCGCTCTGTGCTTCTCTTTGGCAGGTCATGCTTCTAATAGACATTGAGCTGGCTTACATGAACACAAACCACGAGGACTTCATTGGCTTTGCCAAGTAAGCACTCACCTCCTATTGCCTCCTCTTCTCCACGTGTGTTTCCTGTGGCTCTGTCCTATAGCTGCTCCAGTAAATGGCATGCAGATGCATTCTCAAGAATGGTGCAGCTCTCAGTATTGCTTGTTTTTTCAATGGCTCTGGATTGCAAGGCTGGGGAGGAGAATAGAGATGCATGGAAGGGGGTATTACAGTATTAGGTTTGTGTCAGAACAAAAGAAACAAACCAGCAGCTATGGAGGGTTAGTGGCCCAAATGAGGTTCATGTGGGAGTGCGAAGATGAATAGCCCAGGCTGAGAGAGCAGATGGCAAAATATTGGGTTATTAAGGATTGGTAGCCAGTGGTGGGGGGCCCCAACTCACTGTAGCAGCTATCCAAAGGGAGGAGGATTCAGGTGATCGAGAAGAGCTTGAGAAGTTTCGAATGTCTCTGCTGTTGTTTGCAGTGCTCAGCAGAGGAGCAGCCAGATGAGCAAGAAGAAGGCAGCTGGTAACCAGGTAGGCCGAGTTCCATCTCCTTCACTGCTGCAAGGAGGACACGTTTGCTACCTGGAAGCTACCAGGTGGACAAGTGCTGGGCTGGATGCAGCACTGCTCTAAGTTGGTTTTTTTTTGTGTTGCCTTTTATTTTTTTTTAACTCATCAAACTGTTTATAACTGGAGGATAGTGGTTTAGGCTCCCTGCAGTCAGGAAGAGCTGAGCACCTGGCAGCAGTGGAGGGAAATAGCAGCTTGATAATCAAGATCTGGTCTTGCTTTTCTGGTGGAAATATCTATTAATGTTCTGTAATTTCCTGTTTGTTCAGCCCCTTCACTAACTGTGCCAACTCTCCTGCCAAGGTGAGAGGTACAGAATACTAGGTCTGAACTGTTACAGAATTGTCCTCTCTAGTTGTCTTTCCTATGAGTGGTATCTGCTTTCTGAAAACAGATTTCAGGAGAGTTCATGGACTCTTTTTCTGAAAAACTTCACTGGAAATATATAAATCTCTGTACAGGTAGATGGAGGGTGATGATAGCCATGGTTGCAGTGGGTATGTATGAGAACACACCCATGGGAGAAGACAGCAGTGGAAGGGAGGACTTCCTTTAATTTTCCAGGAACTGTGAGGAGTGTACACAGAATTAAAAAGAGACTAATGGCACTTTTCCCCAGATTTTCTGGGGACATGGCACAGCTATCTAGGCTAGAAAATCTTGGAAACAAAGCAGCTTCATAGAGAATGGAAGCAAATGCTTTTGCTTAGTCTTTTAAAAAGACATTCACTCCTGACATCCATCCTCTTTGTAACAAAATGCGTGGCCACCTCTCCCTGGACATGACATTGCAGATTGTTGCAGATTGTTGGCAGGCAGGTGTTCTCAGCAGGTTGGGCTGGCTAGATAGCCATTTTGGAACAGCTGTTGAGAATCCCATCCTCTGCAGTCCCTTACAGTAGAGCTGAGTGTAGAAGAGTGCAAAGGGTAGACTCTGGATCTACCTGTAAGGTGCTTTTGCTTTCCTGTTATCAGATTTATTTTGGGATGGGAGTTGCTTGTGTTAACGTGTGGGGCGAAAGATCTGCTACGAGCCTCCAATTTATTTTATTTTATTTTTGAGCCTCTCTTCTCCTGCTCCAGCTTTCCTAGTAACAATCTCTCCTCTCTTTGCTCCTCTCCTGCTCTCTGCTCTGCTGCTGTTGCTATGGTTCCCCTTTGCAGGATGAGATCCTGGTGAGTAGAAGGCCACTCAGCAGGGTGTGCTAATGAACATTAATGTTGCATCTGGGAAGGCAAAACCTGGGCATAAACACATTATTCCCTCTGCTGCTGAGTGGGGAGAGGAGGGCAGCTGTCATTAGACACAGATGAAGCAGAAACAAGGTGGAAAGGTAGTATGCTGAGAAAAAATTCAGAACTGTGGGTACGTCTTTTGAGGGGGTGGAGATAAAAAGCAGCAATCCAAGGATGTGTAGTTCTGTTCCACTGCCCCCTCCTGTCCACAGGGAGAGTTGTACTAGCTCGAGTTTAGAAGGCAGGAGATGAAGATCCGAGGCTCCTATGTTTGCCTTTACAGAGTACATTGCCGATTAAAATGATCCTGTACCTCCAGGGCAGGTAACCAGGTAGGCCAACCAGGTGGATTGCTTACACAATGCAACCTGCTAATACACTGTGCAGTCTCATGGTTTTTCAATGCCAGAAAGTTTTCATCAAGCATATCCATACAACAAGGTACACACATAATGCACACAGATGTTATTGGGTGTGAATAGTGCAGTAATAGGTATAAAAGCTAATGCTTTTAAGCTGATGCATACCTGCATTTGATTATGGCATGTGTGGGGTTTCTAAACCAGCACTCAGTGAATAGGAGTCCCCTAGAGAGTCATAGCCTGGCTTCTTTACAGACTAAACTTCTAGGAACTTGTCTTGCCCTAGATTAATATGACTGCCCAAATACCTGGGCATGCTGAAGTCCAGGATACTAATTCCAGATGCACCATTTTGTTCTTTTATCCTTAGTGACTCCTTTTACTAAATTTAATTTTTTCTGGAGTGCTTGGCCATGTCCTGAACTGGTTCCCCATACCCGAAGTAGAGTGAAGCATTCCACACCTGCAGTGTGCTGAAAAGTGTGCTGGTGTCCTGTTTTTTTCTAGGCGTGGCCTTTTCTGGGTGTTTTGCTGTGATTTGGTGCTTGTAGGTTGTGCCAGTATCCAAGGCGCTCCTGATGTAGTTCTTTCTGTATCTCTTTCTTCTTGGCAGAGAGTATAATGCACAGCACTGCCAGGTTCCTTCCTGCCTCCTTTTTATGCTATTCCTGGCCCTTTTGGGGCAAGGACCTTCACTGGCCAGTTGCATGGGGGGCTCTTCTGGCAGCAGCAGAGAGCACCATGTTCCTTGTCTTTCCGTACTGCTCTGTGTGGGGGAATACCCTTGGATCCCTCCTCTGTCACCTAAGGCCAGGAATTATTGTCCTTGTTAATGCTCTTGCCTTCCACCCCCTCAGGTGATCCGGAAGGGCTGGCTCACCATCAACAACATTGGGATCATGAAGGGTGGCTCCAAGGAGTATTGGTTTGTCCTGACAGCGGAAAACCTCTCCTGGTACAAGGATGATGAGGTGAGTAGCTCAAGTCTGCTACTTGAGTCTCAGGCATCTGATGAGGACAAGCCCTTCAGATCACTGGGTATTACAGATGTATCTTCTGAGTGCTGTCTGCAGCTTGTGACAAGCTGAAACTATCCCTGGGCCAGGCTCCCCATGGCCTCAGTACTGCTGAGCATTTCTGAATTGATGTGAATGTGGCTTGTTTGACGCACAAGGAGTAACACTTATGCTTGAAGTTCTGGCTCAGTGGAAAGTTGACAGGCACTTGGAATGAATTTGACCTTTATTCGTTTTGCTGTGGCAGCTGTGATCATCAAGGGTGTGATGGTTTAGTTCCAAGGTTTGGACTTCTAGGCATTGGTGGGGCAGCAGTGAGTTTTCTGAAGGCACATGGCAGATGATTTCATGCATCTCCTGGTTAAAAGAAAAAAGCTCTCTCAGAACAAAGCAGCAGGAGCTGTGGGTCTGAAGCTCTAGCTCAGGTGCTGGCTCCTTCTGACTTTAAGTAAATTACTTAATCTCTCCCAGGTCCAGCTCTTAAACATGCAAAGTAGGAATGTCTTTTTACTGTTTCTATATTGAACATGCCAGTGAATGCATTATATTTAATGAGTTTGAGTTGTAAATGGTCAGAGTTCTGCTGATCAAGTACAGTGATGTGTGGAGTATCACTGATTGGAACATGGACCTACTCTGTAGAGTTGCTTGATAATCTTGGATATTAGCAATTCTGGCAACATGCTGTGGTGTGTTTCTGCTTCGGTGGGAATTGTTACAAGCAGACAATTGTTCCAGCTGAAATCACTGTCAACAGTGTCTTGCTTCCTCTGCAAGGCAAAGGTAGGTAATTGTCCTTTTTGATTACTTTGAAAAGCGAAAAAATAGCTGGATGGTTCTAGTAAGAACATGATTGGAAGGTTTGGTCCCCTCAATGTGCTGGGAGATGAAAAATGTCTGGTATGATGTAATCATAAGGTCTGAGTTGATCAGGATTTCTGACTGCAAATGAAGAAACTGCTCTGCCTCTTACTGTGGTTTGTGTCCCTCAGTTGTTCTGAGGCACTCAGTATTGTGTCTGGGAGCTGCAGTCAGGCCTGGCTTCTTGTCTAGTTGCTATCAGTGGGCCTGTTTCCTTCTCAGCAGGTAGAAATGATGACAAATACAGTGATGGATCAGCCTCTAAATATTGCTTTCTGTATGGAGATGGCTGCTGTGCTGCTATGGATGAACAGGCAGCAATTTCGTAATTGAAGAACCAGGCATTGAAATGGCTTTCACTAAATCAGTGTCTCTCTGCTATAAGACCCCTGCCCTTTGTGTTCAGAGTTGCTTGGGGAAGCTTCCCTCTGCTCTGGGCTTCATGTGCAGGTTGAGTGGTTATAAACATCAAGTAGTTTAATCAAAGCCAGCTGCTACATCTGTATTACAGAGATGATCAGAATTCCCTGTTCTTCCCCCAGGGAGTGGGAGGGAGGGCGGGCTGCAGTGGGGATGTATAAACTGTTGATAGATTCCAGTTGCCTGGGATGGAGATTGGACCTCCCTCCCCTCCTGAGGGAGGGCAGCCTTGGGGGTCAATAGCAACTGAAGGTCTGCACCATTTCCCTTCTGCAGAGCTGCCTAATGAAAACAGTTCCTTGCCAGCCCCTGTCCCTTAAACACAGAGAACCAGCACTGATGAGGTCTGAGCTGCCTCTGAGAAAGGAGCCTTTGTTTTCAACTGAGTGGGAGAAGAGGGGAAAGGGAAGTGTGTGTTTTATTTGCTTCCTCCCCAAGTTCAACTCCTTCATCACTGGCTTTTGTGAGGGAAAAAGGAAGCAACGTCTGCCTGGACTCAAATATTGAGTCAGGCTAAAAGTTGGTGCATTTGATAGGCAGCCAGGAGAGCCTTGAGCATGGGGATTCCCATCCCAAACCTCAGTCCTGCATGGAGCTGACTCAATGCCCGAGAGCTGCTCACAGTGCATGGTCCCCTGTCAGACAAGGGATCTTTGTATGTGTGTTCCAGAGCTCTTCTTCTCCCCCAGTTCAGGAGAACTCATGTCCTCTTCAGCTCCTGCAATGATCTCATGTGTTTTTAAAGGTTGTACACCATAGTCTTTCTTTGCTTCAGCTCTGGAAGGAAGGGGGAGGCTGTGTCTGCCCCGCCCTGCACTTTTGTGGGCTCTCTTGTCCCAGTTCCCCTGTGCTCTGGCTGCTTTCCAGAGGGAACAAGGAGGAAGCTGAATCTGCTTTTTGAGGATGGAAGTGCTGGTAGCAGAGCTGTGGGTGCTGATGGGGGAAGGAGCAGGGTGAGGTGGTGTGGTGGTATGGTGGGGTGAGGGTGAAAGCTAGGCCAGCATCTCTGGGGCCAGGAGGATTGGGGACACCGCCACTCCCTGCCCTGTCCCACAAACCAGGACCCAGAGTCTGTGGAATGAAGACATCTGGACCCCATTAGTGAAATACCAGTCTTTCCGCAGCACTGGCTTGTTTTTTCTCTGCCTCTGAAGAAAGGAACTGG
This sequence comes from Oreocharis arfaki, assembly GCA_013398015.1. Lineage (NCBI taxonomy): Eukaryota > Metazoa > Chordata > Aves > Passeriformes > Paramythiidae > Oreocharis > Oreocharis arfaki. The sequence goes on along the minus strand of VZRR01007504.1, from coordinate 119,483 downwards.
AGCTTAAAATGTCTTAAAGGGCCCAGCATTACATGTTAGTGGGGATATATGGCTGTTGATGCTCTGGAGGGGCCTGAAGGAGTGTGCTGGGGAATGGGAGGGGAAGGAAAGAGTGGGCCAGGCGGGGGTGGAAAGTTGGCTCCCCGCTCTGCCTTGCTGCCAAGAGCATGTGTGTGTGCTCCTGGGCTCTCTGTTTTTCTTCCTGTCTCCTTTCAATGAGTCAAACACTGGCCCCATGGAGAGTGGCCCCACAGAAAGCTTGGCCTCCCAAGACCTGGCGACCCTCCTGAGGTACCTGCATCTCCTGAACCCTGTGGGATCATGCTGCAGGCCAGCAGCTGGAAGGAGAGGTGGAGAGGAGACTGCTCTGGCTGCTGGCAGTACCGAGTGAGGTTTTCTTGCTCAGGGAGGCCATAGTATCCCAGTGGAGCAGCAGCACAGCACCAGAGCACACTGGCTGCTCAGCAAGCCTCACAGTGGCCATGATACAAGAATTTGATTAGAATAGTCCTTCTACCCAGATACCTTATGAAATGCACAGTGCCCATGATTCTGCAGGGCTTTCCTGCCTCCTGGAAAAGAGGATCTGTGAGCTTAGATAGAGCTGCTGGTGACAGGGACCTTGTAGGCAGGATGGAATAAGCACTGTGTTCTGTGGTTGCTGTCAGTAAAGCTCACTCCCTGCTCTGCTGGGTGACTATTCCAGCTGGAGTGCCTGTGTGCTGGGATGTTTGCACAGCTGGGTGGATGGCTATATCTGCTGCTTCCTTTGGGGATTTGTGTGAATGTGCAATACAGATGGAACCTTTTGTCCTTACTCAGGTAAATCATGTACTAGAAATTTGGGTCTTGTTTGAATGGGTGGCTACATTAGAAGAATGACCTTATTTGCTTGTGTGAGGGTATTCACGTCTTGCATGCGATGTCACTGCATTTGAGACCTGTGTGCGTACAAGGAGGGGTAGCTGCAGAGTTTTAGGTACTTTAGGTGCATGCGAGTGCTTCATATTCCTTAGAGATCATGTTGATTCCTGGTGCATCGGTTGTTCTTGAGCTTCTTCTCTGTCTTCATGCCTTCTCTTTTGTTTGAAACGTATTCCTGTCCTGGGGAAGATGTGACCTTATGGACAGTCACTAGATAGCTGTGTATTCTGTACCTGCCAGTGTCTCTTACCCAATTCTAGCTTAAAATTAAACACATGGATCAATAGAGATTGTCCCCCCCACTGCACACATGCACTTCTCTCTTCTCTGCCCCCCCCTTCCCACTCCCCAGTCCATGTCCTGGAGGCCTGTATCAGCTGGTAGAAATCCTTTTTCTTTACTCAGATGCCCACCAGTCAGCAGAAATTTGCTGTGATGAGTTGGCTGCAGTTAGGTTTTTGCATCCAGCTTGTTTTAAAGACCATAAGAGCAGGTCTATTCTGAGGTAGTTCCTCACCTGCTTTCATGCTGCTCTCAGGTTCTCTCTGGAACGTGTTCATTTTCTTGACGTTCTTTGTGGAGCCTTTTCATTCATGCACTTATCTTTTTTCACAAGTGTATGTTTTCTCATAGTCTTACTCAGTTTTAATCAGTCCTCATTTATGCTTTCACTCAGCTTCTCTTCTTTCTCTGGCAGACAAACATGAAAGCAAACACAACATCCAGAGCATCCACACCTCCAACTTTGAATCCTTTGTGGGTTTTTCCTTGTATTATGACCGATATTCTTTACACTATGAACTCCCCTTTCTCCAGTCACCTTTCTGTGCTTGGACCTGCCTTCTCAGGTAGCAAAGCACACCGCAGTTGTGACTCTGACAGGCCTATGTGTCTATTTCTGCATTTTATGGCAAAGCTTAGCATGTGAAACACAAGCCATCCTGAACACAGCTACTTTGGGACAAGCACATGAAACTGAAAGAAATAAGAATGGAATGAGAGACACGGAGGAGAAATAAAAGGGTTGTGAGTAGGCTGGTGAACAGGCAGGTAAAAGTGATGATCAGGCATGGCTCCAAAGAGTTAGACCCTCCGAGGCTGAGGTATGAGTGACCTCTGCATGCAGCCATCCCCAGAGCCCACCCTCTCCAAGCATGTCCCTCTGCCGTGCAGTGTGTGGTGTATCCCAGCACAGCCTAACCAATGTGCAGACTACTGTACAATCTCGTAGTCCTGAACAGGTAGTCTGAACACTGGGCAGACGGAGTGGAGCCTCTGCGATCTGCTCTCCGGCAATCAGCAGCTCATTAGTCCTCTCCCCTCCCTGCTTTTGGGACGGGGTTGTGCGGGGCAGAGACGGGGTGAACGAAAGTCCAAGTCATGATTGGGAAAACATCCTCCTCTGGCAGCTGGGGGAGAAGAAGTGTTGCTCCCTGCATGTTTCCAGTTTGGAGCAAGTTTCCAAGCGCTTTCCTCTTCCAGTGCTGGTGTCAGGCTGGTACCTGGATTCCACCTGGGATATGCTGCACCTTTTTTGAAAGAGAAAAAAAAAATCGATTACTGCAGTTTGAAGAGGAAATGCTGTGAAGTCTTGGCTGCCACCCAGGTGTGCAGAACTTGTTGTTTCATTCAACTCCTTCCCCATGGAGCTGTGTGGGAGGATCCTCAGGCCCCATGCACCCTCATCTCCTGTCCTGAAGATCAGCGGGTCCAGAGCAAAGCTCAAACAGGACCAGCCTTTGCTTCCAAGCCCTCCAGAAGGTCCTTTGACAGGGTTGCAGAAGGCAACCTTGGCCAGTTTCCCTTGCAGCTCACCTCTGGCTGCTGCAGGAGTAATCCACATCCCCTCTTTCTCTCCCCCCACTACGCCCTGGCATTGCTGAGCCTCCCTCCCTCTTCTGGTTTAATGCTCCCTCCCTTCTTGCTTCCCTTCTGTCCTTCTGCCTCACTTGACGTGGCAGTGGAAAGCTAACTAGACTCGAGGGAGGAGCTTGCTGGCTGCTGGGAAGGCCGAGTTTGGCAGGAAGTGAGCGACTGACGGATGGGGTTGCGCGGGGGAAAGGAAGGTTCCCTACCCCACATGGAAACTTGAGGAATGCTGTCGCTTTCTGTGACGCCTAACTCCCATGTAGCGATTCCAGATGTTAGTCCCTGCCCACGCGCTTTGCTCCCTCTCCGTGTGCTGCAGGGATAAAAAGGACTTTATTCACGTGTCTCCCTTCTAGGGTTCCTTCTCCTGGTGTGGATGGTTAAGATTTGTGACAGAAAATATGGACACTTGGAACTCCCATCTTGGCACTAGCCATGCACTGGGGAGGTGTAACCCACCCTCTCAGGGATGTGAAACACTTTTTGTGTGTGTTGTGCTTTACCTTAGCAAAGCAAGTCAGATACTCTGGGATGGTTCATCTCTGCCCTGGCACAAGGACAGGTGCAGGGAGAAGTGCCTGGTGTCCTTTTCGAAGGCTGGTGGGCATTGCTGTGACCTTAGAGAGGTCTTGACAGTCAAATTTTGGGCACTCTAGTCTCAAGCAACTCAGGTTTCTGCCTGTGCTTCCTCATAAACCCCCTGATGGCTTCTTAGGGTTGCACTCCGCTGCAGGTTTACATCTGTGCGTTATTTCAGCTGATGTCAATAAAAATCTTTACTTTGTGCAGGTGAGTTAATTACCACTGCTGTACTTACTAAGCCAACAGTAATGGTTGTGATTAATCACGAGTCCAGGTCTAGTGTCTACAGAGCTTTTGAACTAAATCAGCTTAAAATCTTAGGATGTGTTGTTTAAGTTAAACCAAGGCAGCTTTCTGATGTAAACAAGCCATTACAGCTGCTCTGCAGCTTGGGGGGAGGAATCATTCCTATAAATTATGCTCTGAGGGTAAAAGTGATACAGGTGGGCTTTATCTGGGAAAGATGGTCTCAAGATGTGTGTATGTAGTGGGATGACCAGGGCTTCCTGAAGGAATCACATCTCAGAAATTTAGCTCTTCTACTTGCTAAGACAAGAAGCAGAAAGTGGTTGGTGACATATTGTCTGGGGGAGTGGAGTGGTTGGTTCAGCTTGAAAAGCTCAGCTCACTTGCTTTCAAATATTCCAAACTGTTTTTCAGCGGCTTCTTCTTAATAATCTTTTAGTGTGCATGTATTCATGCAGTGTGTTTATTATAAATTATGATGTTAATGTTTCTTCATTTGAGTAGAGTTTTATGACTGGAGTTCCCAAAATTCTGTGCATGCTTTTAACAGAAACAATTTTACTGAAACTCCAGGCATCTCTGGGGCAGGTTTGTTTACCTGTAATACTTTATATCTTACAGGAGGAGAAGGAGATTAAGAGGTTTAAGCAAGATGAATTTCTCCTAATTTCACATAGCCCCCAGTTAAAACAATGGCAATGTCTTCTCCCATATCTACAGACCCTTGACTCGGTGCAGATGAAGGTGTTTGTCATAATAGCTACAGGGAAACCTTTAATTAGTTTATTTATGCTCCAAATGCAAACTGAAACCTAATAATTCTGCCAATTACTTTCTTGTGCTGTGAGTGCCAATTTCCAACCTTAGGGAGCCCACACATGCATCTGTCAGCTTCATTTTGCGTGTATCCAAGAGCAGGAAAATTTACTTAGCTGCTGAGGCAGTCCAGGTGAATGGAGGGAATGCTTGGAGTCAGGCTGGCTTGCTGCCTGCTGAATTCTGTGAACTTCTTGTAGGTTATTACCTACAGGTTAGCCACAAATAATTCAGGTGATAGTGCAGATTATTGCTACATCTGGCCAAAACCCATCTCTAGCATTTAGCCACCATAAGGAGATGTGTAGAAACAGTAAAGGACATTGGAACATCAGGCTGCAACTGCAGCATCACTTTTTTCCTCCAGATAGTGTGCTTTCCACCCCATAACTGGAATGGCTTGTGGATCCTGGTTGGCTTCCAGGCCACGTGTATTTTCTTTCCGTGGTAGATGCAAAATACAGAGCCATATGGCTGTATTCTGCACTGTGCCGGGGGTGGGGGAATAATCCTCTGGCATTTATCCTGCCTCTGCAAGGAGCTTGCAGTCATCTCTTTCTTCAGGTCTCCATGCAGGCTGAGGCTCCTGTGGGGAGCAGCAGCCCTGATGAGGGGTGGTTACCCTGACCCTACAGTATTCCCAAGCCAAAACTGAGCACCATGTTCTGTTTTGTACAGTCTAGGAGCCTCTGCCACTGCCTCACCTTCTCTTGGCGTCATGGCTCTACAGATTAACTCACAGCCAATGAGCACGTTTTATATAACACATACTCTGCTGCTGAGGGAGAGTTTTGCCTGATATTTTTTTCTTCCCCTTATTGATGAAGGGCAATATGAGCAACATAAGCCTCTTGGGATCAGACTGAGGACTTTGAATACAGGATTTCACAAACTGCTTTCCCATTTTGGTGTGTGCTGGCTCTTCCTTCTCTTTCCTCCTGACTCCAAGTCTAGAAAGCTAGAGAGAGAGAAGCCCTTTTCTCCTCTTGGCCAGGATGCTGCTCAGCCATAGCACACCCTGCCAGATTGCTAACATATGGGCAGAGCGCTCAGCCAAAGTTTTGCGGGGTTCAGCCCTTGGCAGCTCATTCCACGCTTTCCTGTCTCTACATTCAGGAAATGAAGTCAGAGTGTTGATATAAAACAGGCTGGGTTGAAAACTGAGAAGCTGGAAAGGCTGAAGTGGGGGACTGAGAAGGGGGAGGTGTGGGGAGATGGGGAAGCAGCAGGGGTTCAATGCAGCTTGCCTGGCTTGCGGGCTTCTTGTCTTGTGCCCATGTCCTCCACTTGATTGCTCTTTCTACCTCCACCTCGAGGACTGATAACGTTGTTCTGGCAGACAGATATTTTGTCTTCCCTGTGGTCTGTGGAAAGATCAGCATGTGGAGATAGTGCTGTCTGGATCACGTGGCAGCATTTATGCGAGAGCTTGGAAAGGGTGAAAGTTGAAACTCTGGCAAAGAGCATGTTGTTTCCGTATCAGGGACATGGAAATTCCTTACCTTTTGACATTTTTCCCTGAAGAATGACACCATTGCAAAACTTCTATGGAATTATGTGTGTCTAATGGGGAAGGTTTTTCTCAGACATCTTTAACATCTGTGGGTTTTGTTGATTTGTGGGGGTTTTTTGTTTTGTCGGGTTTTTTTGCTTTTTTTTTTTTTTTTTGGCTAGCCCAGAGAATGTGGGCTGAATGCAGGCAGTTCCATTTAAGTGAGGCTGCAGTGGGGATGGTCTGACTCAGCCAGGGACTCAGCAGTTAGTGTTGTTTGCTTCTAGGTCACTAGTTCAGCCTAAGTCAGCATAATAATAACCCAGAGTAATAGAAAGCTGCAAGTCGTTTGTGGCTCACAGAACCTGAAGTAGTCTGTGTAGCTCTGAGACCAGCATGTGGCTGACAGATATCCCATTAGAAAAATGCCTGCCCACATCTAATTTAAACTGATCGGCAGTATTAGAAAGTCCAGGGAAATTTGCTTGGAAGAATTCTCCTGTTTTCATAGCCTGGCATCTTTGAGAGAGAGTCTGGCAGCAACCCAAGTGATCTCTTCTGTGTTCTAGGTGCTGTTTTTTGGGTTATTCTCATTGCGTATGTTTTGTAATGAACTGGTACAGTTTGATCTTTGGGGTATCTCAGAACCGTGAGGTGCTGGTATCCTTAGCAAACTCAAGTCAATTTAGCTGAGGCTTAAGAGGATGTTATGCTGGACTTGCCATTGTCCAGGTGTTTGAGCTCAGCAGCTTTGTCACTTGTACCTGCTCCTCTGCCCTGCCCTTCTTTCCTGGTCAGCACTTCAGGATCTCTGCTCACTGGCCATCTTTGTTTTCCATCCCGTTTCCCCCAAGAGTGATCATGTTGTTTCCAGCCAAGAAAGGTCTACAAACACGCAAGATCTCACGAGGGGACAGTCAACACGTGCTTGCTTTGCAGATATGAGTATGCTCTGGTTTTGGTTTAGTCTTGGATAGCCTTTTAGAGACCAGTGTGAGGGCTCCCTCTCTTGTTATGCTGGGGTATAATTCCCAGCTGGAATAGGATACTCCAAATGAGGGCCTTAAACCAAACTCGGTTCTATTAATTTGCTGTAGATCCAGATTTGAGACTAAGCAGGGCTTATAATTTCTGACTTAACTTGTACGTTTGCATTCAGAAACTAAGATCAAGTTTTGACATATCTGTTTTTTATGAAGGCAAAGGGTTCACAGTAACTAATAGATTGTAGGACTAGGACAGTGATAGGATGAAGTAACAATATCAGCAAGTCAGGTTTTCTGAAGAGGTGAATTCAAGTTGGGATACATACATACATACATATATATATATGCCAGATTTTTAACATAATATTTAACATCAAGGTTTATTGACACATAACTTCTGTATCAAACCAGCTTCTCTATCACATGCCTGGCTTTTCCTGAACCTGGATTGACCCCTTTGCTAGGAAGAGTGAGACCACAATGCTGAGCACAATCTGGGGAATTTGAACAGTGCTGTGCTGGTGCCTGGTCCTGGAAGAGTTAATGGGATGGGGTTGTTGGGCCACATCACAAAAGCAGTTGGGAAGGACAAACGCTTGTTTCCAGAGGTCCCCTTCTCTCACAGACTCAAGGAAACAGAGGACTTGCATCTGAGAATGCCTCTCTGCTGATGTGAGGCCATGTTGCTAATGCTCCATGCTGGCAGAGCAGAGGTGCCACTGGAGCAGGGGGTGACTTGTTCTTCATTCTCTTTTCAGGAGAAGGAGAAGAAATACATGTTACCGGTGGATAACCTGAAACTGCGAGATGTGGAGAAGGGGTTCATGTCCAGCAAGCACATCTTTGCTCTCTTCAACACTGAACAGAGGTATGCTCCCATCTCAGCACACCAAGCTGCTGGAGCTAGGGACAGGATTTATGTAACAGAGTAGGGATGAGTGTGTTGGGATAGCTGTCCAGGAAAGATGCGAGTGTCCTTTCAGGACAGACACTTTTGAAGGAGATGGGAGGACTTAACTTCATTCCTTCTGGTCTTACAGATACATATAACTTTCCTTTTTTTGCCAGTGCATGGCTTGTGATGTTACCCTTCAGCCTTTTGATGTGGTTACCTGAGTCTGTCTGTGGCTGGGATATATATTTATAATCACAATGTTCTTGGTGAGTGACTAGGGAAAGCCATAGGACCTGGGATGGCTGGAGAAGTCCAGCAACAAGCAGAATTGAAAAGGAAATCCTTTTCAGGCTTTGTTGAAACATACAACTGATTTGAGAGCAATCAACCCTGATAAAAAAAAATTCCTTTTGCAGGGTCATCATGAGGTTCCTAGCAAGGGACCAAGTGTCTCTGTCTTAAAATGACAGGAAGATTCCCTGGTCATTGATATCTTTGTCAAATATGGGCAGATCTCTGAGTTGTGAGAGAGAATAATAAAGTATGTGTCTTCCTGTCAGGAATGTTTACAAGGACTACCGGCAGCTGGAGCTGGCCTGTGAGACCCAGGAGGAGGTGGATAGCTGGAAGGCTTCCTTCCTTCGTGCAGGAGTCTACCCAGAGCGTGTTGGGGTAAGTGACAGCCATAACAATGGGATAAGGAGGAGCACAGCATGTGTCTTGAGAAGAATAGCTGCATCTTCTTGTGTTAAAATAAGTCTGTGAAGGTTTTGTGTCTTCCAGAGCTGAGAATCTTTCATAACAAAAAAAGGTCTTGGTATATCCTGGTGCTTCCGTTCGGGAAGCTTGAGATAAAGTATCTGGCAGCTTCAAAGGGAAGATAAAGTAGGAAAAGACTGCCTTGTTAAATCCTTCTAGCTGCCTTGTTTTGTGGACATTAAATTCACAATATAAGGGTGACATTTAACTACCTTGGCTACTAACTGGTATGGTATCCACTGAGCAAAGACACCAGTCCTTTTTGGTAACACTATACAGCCTTATTAGGAACTTCCTAACTTCGCAGTTGTTCTTCCTTTCCTTCCTCCAACCGATTAGGGAGGGATGTTCTTTGAATTTTTCTTTTGTTTGGTAGATACCCTAATATGCTCCTTTAGCAAGAACTCTTATCTCTTCCCTTCCCCTTGTCCCACCGCACTTATTGTCAGCATTATTTTCTGCTTTAAAAATGTCTTGTAGGCAACTGTGGTATGTGTTTCTTTTCAAAGCCTTTCCTGTTCCTTTGTGAGAGGAAGCTGCTATAAATAGTTTTCCCATTAGAAAAGTTCTAATTGCTTTTCTGTTTATATTTGTTGCTGCTAATAGATTTCTTGCATTCATCTGTCCTGTTACACTTGAATATTGGTGGTTTTGCCTTAAAGCATTTCCTAACAAACTGATAAGAGATTTTAAAAAGAGGGTTAGGGACTGGGCTTTAACAGTGACATGGCTTCAGATTAGCTCTGAACCAGACTGGGTCTCTTAACCACAGTGGCTGTGGGCCACCTATTGCTGTGCAAGTGGAGGGGTTTGACATGGGAACCCTGATTCCTGTCTCAAAACCCATGTAAGGAATGACAAGTGGCCCTTGCAGGTAAGTAGGTTGTCCTTTGTTGCTAACAGTATGGTTTCCTTTGCAGAGCATCCCACTTTTCAATTTAGCTAAACAGTCCACTTGTTCCTCTTCTAGGGTAATAGAGGTATTGATGTATTTTTAGTGGGATTGGTCTTTTGCTTGTCAGTGCTACTATGGGACCTTCTTCACATTCTGAGACCAACTAAAAGTCATCTTTTATTTTTTGTCCCTTTTTGTTTTAATTTTTTCCACATATGCTCAAACTGGCCTGCCAGGACAAGGACAAAGTAAGTCTGACCCCCTCTGCCTTTGTTGCCTCCTGGGGCTCTCACCAGATAGCTCCTTCATTTTTTTTTTTCTCCTTTTGTCACGATTTCCTGAGAGGCATTTGCTTCTTCTCCCTCTTTGTACCCTCTGTTGGATTCCTGCTGTCTGTTTCTGTTCTTGGTTTGAGTTTTCCTTTTTTCTTTTTATTCTTCCCTTTTTGTACAACTTCTGAGTCTTGGTGCAAGCTTTTTTTGGTTTTTTTTTTTTACCCTCACTTTTTTAAAGTTGTCCTGTTTGACATCCACTTCCTTTACTTTGTTTCACACTGAGACCTTGCATTCCTTCATTGTGTGAGATCTTCTCAGCAAAAGCTCAAATGAACAAAAGAATTTTCCTTCTCTCATCTATTTTGTTTGCCAAAACAAAAGAGAATCCATTCCCTGCATGGCGAATTGTTCAGACTAGGGCTGTTTAAAACAAAGATGTTTCATTATACAATCCAGAGGGGGTTTTTTTAAATAAGCAGGGAGGAAGGCATCAGTTCTTTCATGCTTCAGTGCTTTGAAATTGATCCCAAATGGAGGAGCCTTGGAGATTGCTTGCTGTCAAACAGCACAGTCCAGGTTTTACCTTACAGAATAAACAATGTACTTCAGGCAGACAGGAAGAGATTCATGTGCTTGGTGTGAAAGGAAAGATAATTATAATTTAGGATGCAGGATTTGCAGTTGAAGTGATGGGAAAGTTTTCTAGTTTATTCCTTCTACTTGTGGTCAGCCTGAGAGGAGCAGTTATTTCACTTCCCTGTATCTGTTTTCTCATTTGTATAATGAGGACAAAAATGCAACATGGCAGAGAGCTTGTGAGACTTAATTTATGGTGAATGATTCTTGGTTTTAACTGACTCTGGTCATGGAAAACCCAGATCAAATGAAGAACCTTTCAGGAAGCTGTAAACATTAGAAAGTAATAATACATCTTTGAGTATGTACCAGAGCCATAACCTCTGAACATGGGTCAGGAGTCCCTGTTGCCTTTCACCTTTGTTTGATAACTTCCTACTAAGAGAGCAGCTTTATTGCTAAAATTTCTCAGAACTGAGCTGGAGAAGTCTGTACAAACTGAGCTGTGTATTGACAGTCACAGCTCAAAATATAAGTTTAAATAAGTTTTGTTTATTGCATGCGCTTCCTGCCTGTTCCCTTCTGTTCTTCTCTTAGCTCTCATTAAAAGCCGATTTTGTATTACATTTGAAGAACCTTTCTGTTTCTCCTTTTTTCTGCAGGCCAGTGAAGCAGAGGAGAATGGAGGAGATAGTTTCATGCACTCCATGGATCCTCAGCTGGAGAGACAAGTGGAAACGATCAGGAACCTGGTGGATTCCTACATGGCAATTGTGAACAAAACCATCAGAGACCTCATGCCGAAGACAATCATGCACCTCATGATAAACAATGTACTTATCACACTGTGGTCAATGGAGGCAGAAGGGGGAAAAATAGGGAGGGAGGAATAGAATAAAGAAAAACTGAAGGCAGCTTGGAAGGAAGAGGTGGGGACAGAATAGAGTGTTTTGGGGAAGGATGGTGAGAACTGATTCACTCTCTCTGCTAATTTACAGACCAAGGACTTCATCCATTCAGAGCTGCTGGCAAACCTGTACTCCTGTGGTGATCAAAACACACTGATGGAGGAGTCAGCAGAGCAGGCCCAGCGACGCGATGAAATGCTGCGCATGTACCACGCCCTGAAAGAGGCCCTCAACATCATCGGGGACATCAACACCAGCACCATCAGCACCCCCATGCCCCCACCGGTGGACGACTCTTGGCTGCAGGTGCAGAGCGTACCGTCCGGACGCAGGTACCAGAGGCTCAGGGGGGAAGCCCCGCAGACCTGCCTGATGCCTCTTCAGTGCCTTGCTGGGGCCCCCCACTGAGACAGGGAGTCCTCCTCTTCTCCTCTTCTTCCTGTGGATGAAGAGTCTTGGGTATTTCTGCTGACAGGCTCCTAGGACATCTTTACAGACATGTTGAGACGTTCTAAACCCTTGGGTTGGATGGGGCTGACATAGCTTTGAAGGCAACCTGGGGCCTGATGTGGCCCTTGAAAGCCAAAGTTATGTAAAGTGATGTGAAGCTAAAGAGAGAACATTGAAGGCAGCCTGTGGTGGCAGAGGGATCCCAGAGCTGTTGCTGCAGTTGAATGCCTTTTGTTTGTTTGGCAGGTCCCCCACGTCCAGCCCCACGCCGCAGAGGAGAGCTCCTGCAGTGCCCCCCGCCAGACCTGGGTCTCGCGGACCAGCTCCTGGGCCACCTCCTGCTGGTGGGTCCACGCTGGGTGGTGCCCCCCCTGTGCCCTCCAGGCCGGGTGCCTCTCCTGATCCCTTTGGGCCCCCACCTCAGGTTCCTTCTCGGCCTAATCGTGCTCCTCCTGGTGTTCCCAGGTAAGTCCTGAAACACTGCTCCATGCAGGTGGGGTATGTTCTGGTTTTGAGTTGAAGCCTTGGCAGCACTTGGCCTGCCTGGGTCATAGGAGGAGAATGGCGTGCATGGTGTGGGTACTGCCTTTGGATATTTGAATTTGATCCAGAGGCAGAAGCATCATTGTCCTCTGAGATTTCATTGTATGGATGAGGCAATGCCAAGACAGCTCTCAGGAACAGAGGGGCAGCTGTTTCTCTCTACGAACGTCTGTAAAGAATGTGGGAGAGAACCTTGTACCTGAGGTTTACAGCAATTGCACCAATGCCTGTAGTCACCAGATAAATTCACAGGACTGGGGTAAGATTCTCCTCTGCGTAGGGCTCCCCCAAGTCTGAAGTTGCCCCTTTTCTCTTGGCCCAGAGTTCTTCAAGGTGAGCTGGAAGACCTTCAAAGCTGTTCAGTTGCCTTTTGGCTAGGAGAGTATTGCCGGATCACTGGCAGGGAAATGAATTCTTAGGCAATTTTGTTGCCTGGGTAATCAACTTCAACATTTTCCAGTCTAGAGGGTTCAAATCACGCAGCTTTGTTTTCCTATTAGGAAACTCATTTCCTTTCCTGTTCAGTCACTTCAGACACACTTCAACATAGTAATAAGGGATTATCCCCTGTTCAGCTGAGCACATTTTCCTGAACAGGACTTAGGAAGCAGTCTGGAACCAGGAATGCTTTTGTGTTGGGTACTTAGTTTCCCTTGAGGAAGAGGACGTAATTGCAGTGTAAAGAACAAACATAACCAGAAACTCCCCAGTGACATGCCAGAGGGAACCCTTCCCTTGTGGAAAACACCTCTCCAGTGGGTGCTGGTGGCACAGGTCTGAAACTTTGCATTTTCTGTGGAAACACCCAGCCTGTCTGTGGTTGGGGATGGTGTATGGCAGAGTGGGTTCAATCTTCCTCCTGCGATAGTGCCCAGCTGATACTTGGTGCTGTCTGTTTGGAGGGAAGTGTTCTCTGCCAGGCTGCAGCCAGCCCAGAGGTGGATGAGTCCAGACAGCTTACAGACCAGTTTCTGACTGACTCTGGTGTATATGCAAATGGTTTTACTTTCTTGGTGCCTTTGCCCCAGTCCTTCCTAAGCACCTTGATGCAGCTCCCACAGTAACTTGTCCTCACATACCTCAGTGTTGCCCCAGAGACTGTGGAGGCACCTATGAATGTCAGCATGCTTCTACTGTGTATTTTGGCTCCTGCTTCTTGTGACCCTGCCTTTCCGTATACTGTTACTTTGTGGTTTTGTTTTCAGTAAACAAAAAACTTATGCTTCTTTCTGTCTCCATCTTCCTCCATTCACTCAGTTTCATTTCTTCACTCATGAAAAATATTCTATATACCTGGCCGTTGTGATAGGATTCCCCAAGTGGGCTGAAATGAATTGGCCTTTTTTTAAGAAATCCATCATGGCCTATCTTAATGGCTTTTCTGCCTTTTGCATGAGTAGAAGGGTTTAGGGGAAGGTAGGGAAAACAGCACTGGAGCAGAGGAGGAAAGAGTTTAATGCTTGAGTGAGCAACCCCTTGGTTTAGGAGAGATGGTAGGTTGGATTGCATGCTAGTGACTGCCCTGATCTGGAGCTGAGAATGTAATTCCAGAAGCTGTGAAGTGTGATGCTCATTCTCTGATCCCCCTCTCTGATTCTTCCAGTTGTTCATAGACTCCTCTGGATCCCGATACCAGCTTGTCATTTGAGTTCACTGATGAATGGAGAATTTCCAATGACAAGGGACTCTTTCTCTTCCTTTCCTGTATATAGAATAAGAATGTTCCCTGCTAGCACTTGGACTCGGGTCCTTCTGCCATGGGTGAACGAATGCCATCTCCATTGTTGCTTTCTTAATACCCATCTTTCCCTTACTAACCGGGCTGTGTAGCGTGTGTGTGTGTGCGTGTGTGTGTTGTGTGTGTGTATGTGTGTGAGAGAGAGAGAGAACAAAGCTCTCGTATATAGCATGAGTGAGCTTTGATGGAGGAGTTGGTGGTTTGGAGTGAACTCAAATGTGTGGTGGTGACTGGGTGTACTTTGTGTGCTTATTGATGCATGTGTAGAAGTTTGGCAGTTTTGTGCCTCTGGTTTGAGCATCTGATTTTATGAATGATGAACTCAAGCAAGTGTCATGCTATTCCTTTTCCATAAACATAAGTTTTCACATATAATCACCGCATGGTACATTTTTTTGCACAGAAAGGTTTTCCTGCATATAATTAAGGACTTAAAACAAGACTTGCCATCCTGCTTCTGTGCTTAGCATTTATTCAGTTTACTGTGGAAGGTCCATATTGACAAATATATAATTTTGGGAGCTGAAAGTTACGAACCATCCAAGATCCTATCTGTATGCAATGGACTGCATTTAGAATTTGGCCTGGGAAAGAAATCTATGAAGATATTCCTCCAGATATTTAGGCTCTTTAGTTTAAAATTGATAGAAATTGTACATAGAAGAGCTTGAAGGTGAATTAAGGAAGTTTTAGTGAGAATGACTCAACCATTGGAAAAATGTATTGAAGGCATTAATGGGTTCTCCATTCTTTGGTACATTTAAGGAAAAGAATGTGAGGGATCAGCATCACAAGGGCATGGATCTGGGGTTACCCCCTGGCAGGGATGGTTCTCACTGGCTGCTGTGCTGGTCAGTACAATGGGCACACATCACTGGAGCTCCCAAAGGGTTCTTGGACACACAGTTTTAAGGGACAAATTATCTCCTTAGTGATTTAGTGGCAGATGTCCGTGCCCATGGCTGGGGGTTGGAACTAGATGATCTTTAAAGTCTCTTCCAACCAAAACCTTTCTATGATGAGCTCACACAGTTGTGTGACCTGAATTATTCAGGAGGTTGGAGTAGCTGATTTCACGATTTATGACCTTCAGAAAGAAGCCTCCACCCATTTCATGCCTTTTTGGGTAGTGCTCAGGACTGCATATTATTTCCCTCTTTCCTGAGCTCTTTCTTAGCATTTAATATAGTCAAAAGATAGGAATCCTCAGTGACAGACAAGCCCAGCTACCTGTGCTCAGCTGATGGGTACTGAAACCTGGGTATGACACTGGTGTGAACAACAGCCTGGATGTGTGAGGGACTTGGGTGAGTGAGTAACAGCCAGTAGGTGTGTGGACAGATGGATTGGTGTTGATGCACTCCTGTGCACAAAAGGGTCTGGATGTGTGCAAAGATGAGACCATGAGTGGTGTCTGTGTGTTTGCAGTCCCCCTACTCGTGCTGTGTTTGGAGGGGGATGTGTGACTGTGTCTGTGCAAGTGCTTGTGTCTCTGTTCCACCTTCCTGACAGTCTGTGTGGCCTCTGCCTTGAACTGTCTGAACTGCCATGTTGATTTCGTGTTGTCTTTCAGAATCACTATCAGTGACCCCTGAGGACTGGCAGCCACGGTAGGTTTTGCACTCTCGCTGCGATGCATGAGTCACTGTGTCCCCATCCTCCAGCACTGCTCTGCAGCTCTCCTCTGCTGCCCAGTTCTTGTGTTAGTAACAGAGTCCCTTGTCCGATGAACCACCTCTGCCAGGATCTCATAAAGGGAGGAGTCTTGAACAGAAAAACTGGCTGATCAGAGACAGAGCAGCTGCTTGAGCTGCAGGAGCTGGGAAAGCCTCAGTACCTGATTTAAGGTCTGGAGGACCCTTTCTCTGCTTCTAAATAGAGAAGGTGAGATGGGGGAATGAGCTCTGGCAACAAGGTCTAAACTCTGTGTCTTTCATTTGGATTATATCCACACTAACTGTAAGATCAGCTGAATAAACTCTGGTTTGATTTGGTCTGTCAGCTCTGTTAGGATCAAGATGGAGACTTGGGGAGCTGATAGTTCAGACTCCTCTTCTTGTATTCTAATGTCTGGCTAGAGAAGTGCTCCCATCGTTGCTGTGTCCCTGGTGCTCATGGAAGTCAAGAGGAGTTTGGGTCATTAATATCAGGACTTCCATGTCTGAGTGCAGGGTGACTCTGATATTGAATGTTTCCTTTTATCCTTGTGTCCCATCATCACAGTTAAATGTGAACTCCCTTTGTTTGTTCTCCCCTTGACCCTTTACCTTCTAGGTTACTCTCCTGCTTCCATTCAAACTGCCTTCTCTCCTCTGCCTCCTGCCCCTGCAAGAGGAAGGATGTCCCTCAAACACTGTGCCCTGAGCTCCTGCCCATTTCCCTGTCCTCTCTCTCCCTGCATTTTTCAGCATTGTAGTGTTTCAGTGATGTAGCAGGGTGTGGGTTTGTGCTGTGTACTGCTCATCCTGTTAATGCTGAGTGGGGATGTAAAGAGGGACATTAGCAAATTCTCCTGAGTCCTTTTCTTGGGAACCTCCAGCCCCTATTGACAAAGAGGTACAGAGGGCAAAACAGGGCAGGTGTGGATTTTTTGGGCCCCTTCTCCCTTTCTCTGTGGATGTTATTTCATGACAGAGGAGTGGAGCAGCAGCCACTCCTGTACATTCCTTTGCTGCTGGTTGTGTCAGAGGGGCCTTGGGGGTGAGGAGCACATGCTGAAATCCTTCTTTAATAGGAGCAGCAGAAGTTCAAGCCTCTATTCCCAGGCAGGAGGGTCGCAGCCAGCCCCCATCTTGCAGTAGATGGTGTCTGTTACTGCTGCACAGAATTGCAGTTAGAGCTGAGAGGTGCCACATTGCAGTGATTGCTCATGATTGACATCTTTGAGGATGCCATCATCAGCCCTCCTCACTGATGACACAATTCAGAGGTGTTAGAGCAATCAGCAATTTCCTCCAGGTTTCTGGAGACATTCCTGACAGCACTGGAAACATGCATCCTGGTGAACAACCTCGGGAAGGAGCCTTGCTGTTGTCTGTACCCCATTCTGGGACTCACTGTTAATGGGGCATTCTGTTTTTAATCTGGCATAAAGAGCACCAAGGAAATAAAAATTTTAAAAAACAAAAACAGAACAAACAACAAAAAAAAACCCAAAAAACCCCCAGAAAAACCCACCAAAACCCCAAATGATCAAAAAAATTACACCCAAAACCTTTTTCAGTCCAAGGTATTAAAGGTAACGTTTTCCCACCTCTGTTAGAGAGTTCTGCTGATAAGGATCTATTAGCCCAGTGGTTCTTAGATAGGATTAGTGTTCTCTCTGGATATGGCCCGAAAGACTGACTTTAAAGGATGTGACAGTCACTGTAACTCATTTCCCTGGGCTCCTGCCAGGGCTCAGGTCTTCCTTCTCATGTACTGGAGACAGCCACAGGCTTCCCTGTGAGCAAAACTGTTCCTTTTCCTGACAGAGAAAAGTGACTTTTCAGTGATGTAAAAAGGTGTGACTAGCAATGTAGTCAGACTGAAGCAGCATTTGGGGGGTAAATGTTGCCTGAGAGACTTCTCTGTCCTTTTTAGTGCTGGGAAACAGTTTTCAGCCTTTTCTAACCTTACCAGGCAGATTCTTCAAGCATCTCCAGAAAACATCAATAGAAACAGCCTATAAGTTTAAAAAGTGACAGCCTCACACCCTAAAATACTTTGAATGCTGAGAGAAATAAGTCTGCAAAAACCAATCATAGTACATTACAAATAGGCAGCCCATAAACCTGTGAATTACTTGTGCTCCTTTCAGCCCTATTTATCCTGCTTGGGTCAAGTGGCCACTCCTGCCAGAACACTTTACATACTCTGGTGGTTTCAAGCATCCTTTGCTTGTGAACCCTCAGAGGCTTTTAGCACAACCTGTGCAAACTCCTGAAATGCAAACAGTCCTTCAACCTTCTCAAAAAATGCCTTCTAACACGTGATGATGCAACAGCATCTCACTAAAGGTCCAGCTGAAGTTCTGTAAGGTTTTAATTCTGGTCCTCTTGCTGTTCCAATGACAGTAGAAGCCACCAAAGGGTTGGTGTGGCTGCATTTACACTGTGAGCACTCTTAGAGATAATGCACAGATCCGCATGTCATGAAGCTCAGGGTCACAGATTCCCCAGTTGTAATATCCCATTGCAGTTTTTACTTCTGGACAACAGTATTATTTGACCATCCTTCCAAGGTGATTGTAATTTCTGGGTTAGCTCAATCCCATCGTTATTTCCTGTACAAGAGCAGTAACCTTACTGCCATGCTGACAGTGGGGTCTTGCATTGGTGTTTTCAGTCAAGGAGATAACATTTGGAAGTGCTTTTACTCTCTGCAGCTTTTTTAATGTATCATTTCCCGAGGCAAGGAACAAGTGGTTTTAATTGTTTTGAGATCTGGGGCTTAATAGATCTGGAGCAGCAAGTTTTGCTGAGGTTTAATAAGCAGGACTGAAGAGTTGCTCTGGTTTATTTGCTAAATGAGGAAACTTGCCGCGATTTACAGGAGTCTAACTTCTCTTGTGCCAGTATGATTACAGACTACTGGTACAAATATCCTCCTCTGTCCCTCTTCCCTCTCTCCCCTCAGCCCCTGTGTCAGGAGAGGGCCTTCATTTCTAGCAGTGAGTTGATCCTCTGTAATCTAAATCTTGTCAGTGTGGGATTATTGAGGTGTTAATTCTGTGGAATTCTGGTCCTGTATAATCAGTACAAGGGCTTCCCTTCCTTTTGGTCTACATGCTGTTGGCTTTGCTCTTTGCATTTCAGGCAGTTTGGACCTTAAAACTACTCTGGCTTGGTACTGAACAATTTAGTTATCTTAATGAAACATCAGCAAGATGCAGCTGCGATTGCAAACAGTGCTGGGAGCATGCTTTAAAGGCAAAACACAGATTGGACTCAGTCTTACAGAACACGTTTTTACTTAGAGCCTTCTTAGAGCCTGTAGTCTGAGACTGAAGTGATATTTCAAGTAAAGAGATGAGAGACATGTTAGGGGTGCTGTCTTGTATTTTTTGTTGCAGCTTTTTTTTCCCCCAGTCTCTTACAGGAAGGAGATTCTAGAACACTTAATCCATACAGAGGGCAAACAGTTATGTTGCTGCCGATTTATGTAGCTAAAGTATCAGTAAGAGAGTTGGGACAGAATAGAGTAGGAGTAGCCAAAGTTCCTTTTATTGAAGTAGAAGCTGCATTTGCTTTGTGCCAGAACTGGAAAACTGAAAGCTGTAAGCTTGCCCCTGATATCCAAGATCAGTGTCATGTCAGAATAGGGAATCTCAGGCTTGCAGTAGCCTCGAGGGCAGGTGAAGAAGGTGCTCCTCCAAACCAGCCAAGAGCCTCTGGCAGCAGCATGTCTCAGAGGACCCCATCCATGCTGTGTGACTGTCATGTGCTTGATACAGGAGCTCACTGTTGTCCATGCTTCTCCACTCATCCCAGAGCCAGGGCACCTACTGGCAGTAAATCTCTGCACTTCTAAATTTCAGAGGGAAGCAAAACTGGCAGTCCAGGGGATTGCTCTGCTGATGATCTGTGCTGTGCAGAAAGGCCAGTGTGAGGCTAAGTAGAAGCTCATGAGTCTCCTTTGTGGAGCTGCACTCTGAGGGTTTGTGCCCAGGTTGGATTCTTTTGCGGGCTCAGGCAAGGTGGAGAAGCATGTGTGGTTGTGACTGCAATTGCTGGGCTAACCACAGTGTGTGTTCTCTTGTTTTTGTTTCCTGCTTTTTCACAGCAGAAGGGGCCCTGCCTCACCTACTCGACCTACCATAATCCGACCGGCTGAACCGTCCCTCTTAGATTTATAACTTGAGGCTGTAGACAGCTGGCGACAAGTGCCGTGCTGGCGGCTTCCCCATTCCACCCTCCCTTCCACAGCCACAGTCACTCCTCTCATCCATCCCACATCTTTGCCTCCCACCACCCCTCCCCGGTGTGTCGTAAAACTCTAGCCTAGTGATTGAGCTCTTCGTCTTCGCTTGTGCGTCCTGTATTGCTTTGTGAGCATAGAGTAGCCTTCATTCAGTGGCATGGATCCCTGAAGTACACAGGCTCCTTGGAGAGACCAGCCACAAGGACATCCTTAGGTCCAAGTGGTGGTTGTCCGTCCACTAATTCCATCTGCCTGGTCTAGCCTGGATAATTGTCCTGCCTGCACCAGTTAGCTGTAGCACCCAGGACTGAGCTGTAGCTGTTTTCTTTCCTTGTAGTTTAAGACAAAAGTGTGGCTTAGCAAAAGTATACTGTCAAAACACGTGACACTCGTTAGGAACAGATTAAATGTCCTGTGTATTAGCTTGACTTCTAAGGTGCAAAAATTTCATGTTGGGAACAGTGCAATGAACTTCATATCCAGGTGAGGCAGGGAGATCAGTAAAGGGGGGAATCAGTGGATCAGCCCAGTCCTGCCAGAGTGAAGTCTGAAAGAGCGTGCACACACATCAGCGTGCAGGGAGCTCAAGGGGCCTGCTCACACTCGGCTCCCAGAGCCGGGCCATTGCTGCTGTGGACACACTGGCTCCTGCCAGCAGTTGTCTTGCATCACCATTTTTGGCTGACTTTCCTGAACCCAGCAGGGTGAGGGGAATAGACACGCTGCTCCCCCCTTGCAAACGGACAGCCAAATGTTTCAGGGAGATTGCTGTGTGGTGTTTTATTGAAAATATTTCTGCTTTGAACTAAGCACATATTTCAGTGTTTTTGAGGTACTGTGGTGACTTCTTCCGTAGCCTTTTTTTGCATGTGGATGGTACGTGTTTGGGGAAACTTGTAACCATTGATCACAACTCATCTTAAGGTTTGGTTTTTACTTTTCATGCTACATGTATTAAAAAAAAAAAAAGCAACAAACCAAAAACTTGAGAATTAAAAAATAGTATCAACCCTGTACATCTCAGATGTCATGTCTCTGCCAGAGCTAAATGAGCCACCTGTGTTGCAGGCTGTCCTCCAGGTCTGATTCATGTTGCAGTTCTCTCGTTTCAGTGCTATTACTCTTAATTTCTGTTGTGGATCCTCTGTTGTTCTGATGCCGGTTCCTTTCTGTATTTTAACTATTGTTTTACTACTTCTCCCCCTTTTCCTTCCCTTTCCCTTTTCTTGTTTTTTTCGTCTTTAACCTCCAGCCGGCCGGGTAAGGCCAGTCCCGCCCGCCCGGAGAGCCCAAAACCACCATTTGACATGTAGGCCTGCTCCCTCTGAGACTCTTTGCCTGCCTCTTAGCTGTTCTGTCCTGGAATGGTCTGACTCGAATCTCACACATGGGTTGTTTTGTTTGTAATCTGTGACCACACATATCAGATGTGATTGTAGTGAAACTGTTTTGGGGGGGTTTTTTGTTGCTTTGTTTTGTTTTTTTTTCCCCAGCTGCTTAAAGGAGTTAAACAAGTATATTGTAGTAATGAGAAACATATCTTTACTGTTATAAATATCTATAAATATATATATAAGATGAAAAGTCTATATATGTCCAGGTGTTAAAAGCCATTTGTGCTTCCGTGTGAATTTTAGGAAATGCTTAAGTAGGAAAAAATATCTATATACATATATATATACACACACACATCCAAAAAGTTAACCAAATCCCCATGTTGAGTTTTTGAGCTAATTGTTAAATTCTCTGCTGTGTGCAGTTGGGTTATTGTATTACCCCAGACTTGTGGGTGAACTGTCTCAGTGCTGGTAGTAGCTGTGATGCAGTTTGTGATCTACCTGTCACTTGTTTATTGGATGAAATAAACTCTCATTTCTGTATAATGAAGGTCTCCATGACTAGAATAAAACCATCTCTCTTTCTCTTGCTTTTTTCTGGGTGGTTTTCAAGCTGTGTTTTATTATAACCTGATCTTTTCATCCCACAGAGTTAACTAGCTGTACATGCAATCAGGGGCTGTCACTGATAGGGAAGGTGGAGCAGATGTGCATCAGCACTGAGTGTCCAGGAGCTGCAGTAGAGTGAAAGAGCTTGTCAGGTGCAGAAAGGTAAATCCCTGTGCAGAAGAAATTGTGTAGAAGTGCTTCAGATATGAGGCATACAGAAGGTGGGAGTTTGCACACAAATTGCTTCTTAAAAGGGATTTTTGCCTATGCTGCTTGTGGAGAACAGCAACTGGATGTTGAGTAAAGGTGAGGCTGGGGAATCACTCCTGAAAGGGGTCAGAGCAAGAAATGAAGCTGGGGTCGGGATGTGAAATGCTAGCCAAGAGCCACCTCTCAGGCTTGTCAGCAGTCTGTACAGAAAACATTCATGAATGCTCAGTGAAAAGGGCAGCACAGCTTTCAATAAGAAATTCGTTCTTCTCTTTTTCTGGCCAAATTTCAAGGTGACCTGTGCAGAAGAAATACCTCTAGTCAGTGCCCCTCTGAATAAGTTTATTCAGAAAGCAAATTTGTAACAGGGCTAAGTCACCTCTGCAACAGACCACTGACCTTCTTCACTGGTCTTGTCTCCTTCACAGTTCTGAAGTAAACACCCAATAAAGATTTATTCCATTTACAGTAATGCTCTGTATTAAATCACAGCCCTTCCCGTCTTTGTTGTGATACAGATTCATGAATAGCCTGCACAGGCATAGTCTCTCTTCAAGGAATATACACCATTTTACACAGATACAGTATGTACATGCCTCATGCTCTGGGGAGCTCAATCACTTGTGCTGAGGGGAGACTGACACTACTCCTGCCATTTGAATGAAAGAAGTTCAAAAACCAGCTTCCCCTGGGGCCTCACAGGAAAGCACTGAGTGTGCTGTGTCTCTTTTTTCATTTTTATTTGGAAGCATCAGGATATGAACCATTTAAAAAAACCAACCCACAAGTGATCTGCCTTTGGCAGTAGAAGTAAAGCTCTCTGCTATGCTGTGTAAAGCTTCACGAAGTTGGACATGAAGAAATGAACCATCGCTCCTGTTGAACAGACACAAATCCATGTTCCTGTGCTTGCATCTCGTATCTCGGCAGGTAATAGGGACGCAGCTGATGCTGCTTCAGGCACCAGCCCAAACTCCTGTGTTTGATGACACAGCTCCAATGATCAGGTCCCTTTAACATCCCCTATGGTTTCCCTCAAAACTCCACTGTTGACATCACCCATCCTAAGAACAGGCAGTTTGTGCCTGAAGGCAGATTCAATTGCAGGATATCCACATGCAGTTCACTTCACCACTTCCACAGCCAGGAGATCTGTTTTGCTGCTGTTTCAGGGAGTGCTCTCCTCCCTCCATGTTCTGTTTTCTCCTTAGAATCAGGGCTGTGGCTTCAAGGCAGGGCCAGGTACTAACACACTTTTTTTTGTTGCTACCTTAAACATGGGCCACAGGATCTTGGTTTCTACTCATCTCCTGCACTCCTTAACAAAATGGGAGAAGAGGAAAGTTCAGGGATGGAGAACTAGAACCCCTAAAGTCCAGAAATTCAAAATGAAGCATGTTTATTAAGTGGTTTCCTTTTACTTATTTCTCCCATTTCTTAAAATAAATAAAACCTTCAGACACATACAAGTGAAACACATCATCCTTCAAAGTGCAGTTACATTTCCACCCCACTCCCAAGAATCACATAAAGCTTTTGTCAAGTAACCAAAAGACCCCCCAAGGCTCCCATCGGTCCCTTCTCCTAGCAATGAGCGCAGACAGAGCTGTGCTGCCCAGGAGCTGCTTGCTGGGGGCCTGTTCTGAAATACAGGTGCAAGAGGCAGGGCTGCAGCCAGAAGGGAGAGTTTAGGATACGTACTATGAAAACAAACCCAACCTGTTGAGAGTCCAAAGAGTCCATTACCAGAACAGTTAGTTTGGGAGCCCTGGAAGGAAGTGAGCTGACGGGCATGAGTGATGGATCAGAACCGTGTGAAGCTGCTGTGGCAGCAGAGTCTGGGACAAGGGATTAAGTCATTTTGCCCAAAGTCATGGGCTCCCTTTGCCTCCAGTCTGGGCCTGGCCTAGGTGAGGTGCCAGCACCAGCTGCCTCCCAGAATGAGTTAAGAGTCTGCTTGTACTCCAAGCACACCAAGTAACAGCAAAAAGAGAAAGAGGAGGTCTGATGCTTGAGTTCCATCTGATACAATCTCTCTTTACTGATGTCTTTAGGAATCTGTCCTCACCAAGGGCACAGAGCAGAGGTATGGGCACATACAGATCCATCAAGTCCTTTCAGGCCCGTAGAAAGCTGCTATCAGTAAGATTTAGCACCACTTAAACTACCATGATTTTGACTTCATCGTTCTCATCAGCACGGTAGAAGAAGGGAATGCATGGATTTTCCAGCAGGGAGCCCAGCCTCTCCTGAGGGTTCTGGATTTCTCTGAGAAGCTGCATTATTTGCTTTGCTGTGGGGTCTTCTTGGTTTGGCTGAGAAGCTTTACTGTCAGCAGGGGAGAAACCGGATGGATGAAGAACAGCAGCCTCTTGTTCTGCTTCATCTGACAGATTCACCTCTCGTAAACCTGCAAGGAGCATACACGAGGCAGGCAGGTAACTCCTCCCATCCACACACAAGGCTGAGACCAGGGGCTGTCCCCCCTGCACAGAGCTTGTCCTGGCTGCAGCTTACCTGCTCCATCGGTGGCGTTCAGCTCCATGCGCCTCTCTGCTGGAAGCACACCTTCAGTCTGGCTTGCCAACAACTCTGGGTTCTGAGCAGCTGCTACATATTTACTGTACCATTCATTTCTTTCCCTGACCAGGCGCATCACTAAGTCCTGCAGTTCCAGTAGTTTCATCTGCACCAAAGTAAAGGAAAGCCCATGAAACATGCAAACACCACTGCAGTTTGCAGTCCTATTCCTGTCACCAAATTAGCAAATGAACACACAAAGGTGTGCACTCTGTAAGTGCGCCCCAGGCCCACCCTGGTTGGAGCAGTACCACAGAAAAGATTCCTTGCCTTCATCTCTTCCTTATCCTGAGCCAACCTGCTGATATACTCCTCTTTCTCCTGGTGCCGCTGTTTGAGGATAGCCCTTTGACTCTGGTACAGTGCAATGTACTCCCCTGGAACACAAGAGAAGCCTCAGGAGCGTCTCCAAGACTGGGGTACAAGCGCTATAGTAAAGTATGAGACACGAGGACCCAGGAAATCCAGCCCTGGAGTGGAGACCTAGCCCAGTTAAACAGCAGTAGGAGACATGAAGGACTTGGTAGTTTGAGGGCTCCAGCTCCAAAAGCTGTTTGGGGACCTTCTGCTCCTCACATAAATAAGGCACTGAGCAAGCTCTAGCCTGTGCTGGTGTTGCCTGAACATACCAATGGTGTCAGTCTCTCCGGACAGCTGGATGCAGCGGTGCTCCAGCTCCTCCAGACGCTCCTTCAGATCAGCCTTCTCACCCATCAGCTCTGTGAAACGCAACTGAACGCACAAAGTGGGGTCAGTCACCTGGGCTGCTCATGTATGGGTAACACCTGTGCTAAAGATAACACCCCCCCCATGACACTGGTCTGAGCCTGGGGAACAAATCCTGCTCCTTTACAACCAAGCAGTAAGCAAGCTTTTTAGGATGGAGCTTCTTATTAGGGAACATCTGCTGCTTATTCCCCTACAATCTCTTTGTGTTGTGTTTGTCTGACACTGGATCCAAGTCTGGCTGAGCAGTGTAGTAGGGCTGCAACATGAGATGCTTTGCTTACCTGTAGCTTGTCCATGGCAGTTTTCAAAGCCTCGTGAACCTCCACTGGAACAGTATCCATAATGGAGCCTGGAAGGGATGTGTGCAATTTACAGTTTCTCCTGGGGCAGGATGCACTCACAGACCCAAAGGTCTGTCTCAGAGCAGCCATGGCCAGCTGACCCAGCACCTCATGGTCACACTGTCCCCAAACTGTGCCAAGATTTTACCTCCATCCAATGTGACGTGATGTTGCTGCTCCTGCCTAAGAGCTGTGATTTGCTGCAAGAGGGTTCTGCACTGCTGCTTCTGAGCAGCCAGCTGCTTCCTCAGATCTTCTCGCTCCTGCTCTACTTGGTACATGGCAGAGGTCACGAAAGTGACCTAAGAAGAATTTCAGAGTGTGGACATTAGTGCTTCCCCTGTGTTCAGCAGGATCGATGGTGTGTCTCAGGACAGAGTAACAGTTCACCCCATTTTATTTATGCACGTGAAACCAAAGAACTATGTGACTGCCCTGTTACTAAGCCAGGCAGCAGCTACTGCCTCTTCTCATTCCCAATCAGTGCAGGTTAAAAACTGGGTCCCTTGAGAGCTGTTTGACTGCAGTAATATGACTGTACTTGCAGATAA
Source organism: Oreocharis arfaki (assembly GCA_013398015.1). Lineage (NCBI taxonomy): Eukaryota > Metazoa > Chordata > Aves > Passeriformes > Paramythiidae > Oreocharis > Oreocharis arfaki. Next base: position 93,271 of record VZRR01007504.1, on the reverse strand, counting down.
ATCCTGTAGATATTTGACACCATTTCCAAATTGCTTTCCAAACTAAAGAGAACATCATCATCAAAGCCCCATTAAAGAGCTGCTCTGCCAGCTGAGTTGTCGTAAGGAAACCGCTGCCAGACTTCCAGCCTGTTTTGCCGGGATGCTGCAGAAGTCTTCGCTTCTTGCTGCTATGCACAAGAACTGTTGCATTTCCCTCATGATAGCACTCAGCTGGTAGGATAACAGCTGATAAACCTCTCTGCAATTTAACTGGTTTCCTTTTCTAGGTATTTGTTTAGAACTAAAACCAAAGGCTTTTCTATCCATTAAGACTCACCATTTCTTCATGGCTTTCAAACTTCTCTGGGATCACAAGTGAAGGTTTTTGGATTTCTTCAGTCACTGCTTCATCACCTTCTGTAAAAGGAGGAGGGTGAACAAGGAGGCAATGCTGCAGAGAACCCAGCTCTGCCTCCTCCCTGATGCAGCCACTCACCCTTCAGTTGGTGCAAAATGCTGCCATCCATTTCTGCTGCCAGCTGACTGATCTGGGCCTGCAGCTCTTTATTTTCCTTGGCTACAGCTTCTAGACTTTCCTGCAAGGGAGAAGCAGAGGATCACAAAAACCTGCACAAGCCAAACTGCAAACACTCACTCCAGACAGTAGCACCACACACAAACACACAAGCAGTACTTCAGTTCCAGACAGGTATCAGTCGTAGGGCACAGGGTGTAATCACAGCATCACAGAACAGCCCAGGGTGGAAGGGATTTGCCCAATCTCTCACTTAATGATTACCTCCCATCTTTCCACTTGTCCCTTTTTACTGTTACCTTGGTCTGCTGCAGCTCTTTCAGGTGCATTTCCACTGTCACCTTCCCCTGGACCTCCTCGTGCTGCAGGCGGTCCATGAGCTGTGTCTGAAGCAGGAATTGCTTGTGCAGTTCATCCTTCTCAGCAGCGAGCTGCTGGAAGGCCAGGGTGTACTGCTGCAGGTGGCTGTAGCACTGGTCCCGCTGCTCCTGCAGGCCACGGGCCTCCTGTGTCTTCAGCTCCAGCTGAGAGAACAAGATCCAACCACCACATCAAACCCTTTCTGCCTGAAAAGCTGATCCGTGTGACATGATCCAAACTGTCAACATTGCCCCAAAGCCACCAACCAGGCAGGCAGCCACCATCTGCCCCCACATGCTGGTCCCCCACATCAGGCAGCAGATGACAGGGGAAGGCTCCCAGCTGGATCTTTACAATATCCATTTCCATCCTTACATCAGCGTCTGGGAAGTTGCCAGCAATTTGCACAGTCCAGCCCTGCCATTCCACTGCTGGTACTCACCGTCTCTTTGAGCTCCCCCAGGTTCTCCTGCAGCTGCCCAAGCTTTTTGGCCAGCTCTTTCTTTACATGTTGCTCTGACTGTAGGGCACTTGTAACCTCCATGTTTTCATTTGTCTGCAAGACAAATACAACTGTGTAAGGAAACTGCCCCAGCCACCATGAAACATGCTCTCAATAAACCCCGTTAGTTCCCAATACAACAGGGTGCCATCCCTTGTGTTTTTCTGGACTGTAACTGAGGGCCATAAATTGACTGTTTAGGACAGTAAATAACTTACAGAAAGGTTCAGAAAATGGGAGAAGAGCAAGGAAAGAGCCAGAGGAATCAGAGCTGGGACAGTGCCAAGAAGAGGCCTGGCACATCATACAGCCTGTCAGTTCCAAAGCAGATGGGTGGTATGAATATTCCAAAGAGAGCCACAGACATTCAAAAACAAGGAGTTCAAAAAGGACTAAAGAAAAAAAAAATCAACAACTAGACCATGTGTCAGTCCACTAGGGCCCCAGAGGGAAGGTGTTACATTGAAAGAAGCAAAGCAAGAGTAAGGATTCAGCTCCAGGATGGGTAAGAATCACAGCAGCAGGAGAGAGTACTGTTGAGAACTTCCTCATGGACAAATACAAGGAACAGGAAATGGATATCGTCAGGTAAAAGGGCAGGAGGAATACCCAGGGACAGAAACAGCCTGACTGCCGGGGGATGAGAAAGAAAACAGCTCTGGACAAAGATACTGGTTTACCTGCTAGAGCACCTGAGGGAGTAACGAATTGGAGGGAACCTCCTGGTACGGCACTACATATCAGAGGATGAAGCAGCCACAGTCTCAGACATTAAGAGAGGGATAATGCTTCTGCCAATTTTTAACATCTGCGCTACGAAAGGATTACACCAGTGAGGGAAGCAGTGGAAAAAGATGCATGGAAGAGACCTACCAGTTTGACAAACCCATTCTGCAGCTCAGCCAGCTGCTCCTTCAGATCCCGGTTCTGGCTCAAGGCCCTACTGATTGTGGCCTTGTCACTCTGCATGTCCTCCAGGATCTGCTGCCTGTCCACAGCCTCCTCGCTGTAGTGCTGCACAGTCTTTTCCAGCTCCAGCAGCCGCTCCTCCTGCTCCCGGTTGAGGTGGCTCAGCTGCTCATTGTCACGGACCTGGGCCTGGTACTGCCCGTGCAGCTCCTCCTTCTCCTGCTGCAGCCGTTGGATCTCCTCCTGCAGACTGAGCTCAGCTGCCGTGGGCCCAGGGGGTGAGGGAGGCTCAATATCCATGGGCTTCACTGCTGAGGAAATGCAATCAGAAGGGGCTCAGTGACACGGAAAATGGCTGGGTGAGACACATCCCTGCTGGGTACACAAAGCACACCCCAGCCCATTGGGCTCTGTGACCCAGAAGGGATCACCAGCAGCTGTATCCAGTGCTCAGTGCACAGCACTGAGAGGAACAAAGAGCAAACCTACCCGAAACCCAAGCATAGCATCCTGCTGTCTGCTGCTCACTCCCTCACAGCCCTAGCAGGAGCATCTGGCCTTCCCAAACTCCTGGGCCAGAGAGGCTGACAGTAGAGTCAGGCCAATACTACAGACATAACCAGGCCTGCTGATCCATTCACTGCAGGAGTTCACTTGCTATTTCCCAAGAGAAAAGGGTTCTTAGGGTCACCTGGTCTCCAGCTGCCTTCCCAGCATCAGACCTATTTGCACCTCCTGTGCAGAAGCATCTGCACAGCAGGACAGAGTGATCCAGCTCCACTCTGCAATGAGAAGCCTCATTTTGGAAGCCCTACCTGGTGTGCTCAACAGCTCTGTAACATTGTCTTCTAGCTCCTGAATTTTGGCCATGTGTTTCTCCTTCTCCTCTGCCATTGTGTGGACCTGCAAGGCCACACGAGTGAAAATTACAACAATGTTCATGGGGCATTTCTTGCTGCCTGTGTTTGTCCAGAGCTGGGATGCTGCCTCCGGGGTTACCTGCTCAGAGAGCTGCTGCACCCGCTGCTGCCAAACGTTCCCCTCCTCCCTCAGTTTTTCCACATACTGATCTCTTTCTGCCTGCAGCTGGTGAAGTGACTCCGAGAGCTGTTCAAAAGAAAATCAAACAAAATCATATTGGCTAAATAAATTTGTTTTAAGGGATAAAACTCGAAGAAACCAGTGTTAGTGCAAAGCTCAGACTACATTTTTCTGCCCCACAAGTTTCCTTACATCAAGATTTGGATATTTCGTACAACCTCTTACCTGAGCTACCTGGGTTTCCAGGCTCGCCTTCTCCTCCAGAGCCATCTGCAGCTGCTGGTTTGCATCCAGACTCCCTCCCTGGCTTGAGAACTGTTAATAAAAATCAGAAAGTTAAGGCAAAATGTTAATACTCAATTCCTGCACAGCCTTTCCCCTGGGAGTAACCTGCCACATGATCAATGTTGTAACCTTCTATAGTTCTTTAAAGTGCTCCAACTCATAGTGAAGTTCAGTGCGGAAAAAAATAAGGGGATTAAAAACAAAAAGCTAAGATTTCAGTCCTGTAAAACAGGCTGAACTGGGCAGCTCCTCCCTACCAATTTTACATTTACTGTTTTTTTAATTAAGAAAATAGGATTCAATCAAACTTTGGCTCAGAATTTTGTGGATTTTCAGAGCCTGCATTATACAGCCAGATCAGGTGGTATAAAAGCCTGTGACCTTAAAAGTTGTCAGACATGCCAGGAATTTAAAGCCAACGTCTGGAGCATGTCAGTGGACTGAGCAGCAAGGCTAGTTCAGCTGAGGCACAGCACTTTTCCCAGAAGAGCAGCAGTTGGCTTAATTTCAAGGATAACTTAAGACACAGTCTAGGAATAAAAAAAAAGAGCATTTTCTTCCCTCCCAGGCTCAGGGTTACACCAAGCTTGCTCTCTGACCTAGTAACAGCTGGCTCCATGCACTCTTACCCCAGCTGATTTCAAGCTGCCACTGTCCAGTTCACAACCTTCCACTGGTGGGTACAAACACCACCCCTACTCAGCTGGTTACTCAGTGAAACTGCACAACTGAGTAACCAAAATCCTGAACTGACACAATCAGAACAGTCACTGTATTTCCACATTTCACCCTCTCTCGCTGTACAACAGTTTTAGCAGACTAATGTCACATTGCTCTTCAATCAATGTGTGCTTTTCAACCAATTTACAGCTCCAACTCCCTAGAGAATACAAACTTTCTGTTCCCCTGAGGCCTCACTGAAAGCTTTTTTCTAGGAGGATGTCTTGATGAGATTGAGCCTTCCTTAAAGCTAGGATTTAAGTCTTACTCCCTCTCTCAGAAGGAAGTGTAGCAGTGTCATCAGTGTCATCTGCCCTCACCTGTTGAATCATCAGTTCAGCCATTTCCAATTTCTTCTGCAAATCTTCCACATTCAATTTCATAGCTGAGTTCTGGGACACCAGGGAGTGAACCTTCTCCGACAGCTCTGAATTCTGCTGTTTTATTTCCTCGCTACTTTTGCTAAAACAAACAGAAAATTAAAGTGGCTCTGGGTCTGCTGATATCCAGGTCGTAAATCTACAAACCAGTGCTTCCTGGCAGCTAGAATCACAGAAACATCACATCTAGTGACTACTTTTTTTTAAAATTGAATATCCAGCCTCCCAAGTCACCACCTGTGGTCTGTGCCACTTGTTACGTTTTGGGGCTCTTCTGCAGTAATGAGCAGAAGGGACTTACCTTCGTTTGTAGAGTTCCAGTTTCAGGTTATCTCGCTCCTTCACTAACTCTTTATTATGCTGGAAAAAAAAGGAAATTATTGAATCATCTATAAACTTCAACCAAACAAATAAGATATTAAAAAAATACTTCATTTCACCTTTAACAGATCAGCTAAAGCAGGAAAGGTCATAACTTTAGCAAAAACCTCAGGACAGGTTTGCTTAGAACCTCCTGAATTTGCCAGGAATAAGTCTGCTTAGTCTTTTCAAACGTGATGCTACAAGTATTTCTGCAAACTTCTGGCTTAATGTCAATACTGAAGTGTGTGTTTGATGGAGATTTCTGGGATAAGGTCTCTCTCTTGTGTGGAGCTGCCAGACTAACGAAGTGAGGTGCCAGATCTGAAGACACCAGCTGGACCATGTGATTAGTCCAGAAACTTGAATGAAGTTTGCTTTGATCATGAGGAATACAGGGCTTTACAAGGTTAATTAACAAGGTTAATTTTTGCCTCTTCTCCAAGCAGGGACTGCAGACTTTGCAGCAGTGTAGTAATAAGCAAACAGCCAAAGGCAGAGCTGCTGGTTAAGCATAAACAGAGGTGATTCTTACCTTCTCTGACTGCTTTTGCTGCATGGAGATGGAGGACAAAGTGCGCTCCAGCTCCGAGACCCGCTGGCGAGATGAATGTAAACGGGCAGCAAGGCTTTCAGCTTCTCCTGGACAAGTCAGAGCACAGTCAGTTGAGACTAGACCAAAAAGAGCATTTTGGAACTGGCTGAACAGCACTTTCTACTTTGTCAACAAGCTCTTCGGGCAGCACAGAGCTTTGTAAATCAGCAGAGCTGGCTCCACTCCTGGCTCTACAGGTCATTCACTAACAGCCCTGGGAGCACAGATCTAACTACGTGCCTAACTTTTAGAGAGAGATGATGAAACTTCCTTTGCAGAACAATAGACAATACGTTGTTTGGGTTCTGTTTTTTTCTATTAGAATAAATTGCTCAAATTTAGTTCAGAATAAAAGGCTCGGGTAAGATCTAGATTAACATGACAGCTGTGTGGGAGGCGGGGTGGATAAGGGGAACAAAGTTTTAAAAGAATCAGAAAGGAACAGTCTGGGGTAGTCACCAGGCCCAACAGAGGTGACAAGGCTTAAGTGATGCACAAAAGAACCTCAACTGCCATGAGACCAACACGCTCCCATTTGGGGGCAGCTATGATGACAGCAGCAGTGCCAGTGCCAAAGGCTGCTCACGGAGGAGTCAGGGAGTGCTGTGAGCTGGCTGCCAGTAACTGTTGTGCCTGTGACTTGACATCCACAGTTCAACCACCAGCTTGAGCTGCAGAGACAGTCACATACCTGATTTCTGCCGTGCAGCTTGCTGAGTATGGCCAAGGGCTGTCTGCAACTCGGACTTCTCGGAAACAAGAATTCCAATAGTCTGGATATGAACCTTTGGGAAAGGAAAATCAGCTTAGCGCAAAACTTCTTTGCTTGCCACTGCAACATCACTGTTGTCACAGAAGTACAGTTCAGTAAAGAGCTCTTGCAGTTAAGTACAGTCTGGCTGACACTCACAGTTTTCCTAAAAGAATGGACTTCTGGCTTCCAGGATAAGGACTATGAGTGCTCAATAATCCACAAAACAGCAGCAGTCAGGTGATACTACTGTAAGAGAGGCTCTGCCTTACCTGTAACTGTTCCCTCAGTGCTGCTTGCTCTTTAGAAAATTTCTGTTCAAACTCCTTCTTTTCCTGTAGAAACAAATAATGCTTGGTCAGCACAAACATGCAGAAAGTTAACCCTTGTTTTATGTCAAACTAAAAAAGCAGGAATTCATTGGTACTATTTCTAGCATCTAAATGATGCCAGTATTGTTAAAGACACGCTTAATCTTCCATTATTTGAACTACTTAATCATTTTTCCATCCCAGACCAGCAGCAACAGCACACTGCCATCACTTCAGCACACATGTGGCAGTGTTGGAATGGAAGCCCCTGGCAAAGACCTAAACTGTAATCTCCTGCCCCCACTGTACTCCTCCAACTTGAGCATTTAAATACTAGTTTTGGTCAAAATAAGAATGCTGCCTGTCAGGCCCAACTAATTAAGTCAAAATATTCAACCTTATGTTACAAGTTAAAACTGAAGCTAACACAAGACAAGATCACGCACACTTGTGCCACAATCCACTGTATTTTCTACTCCTCAGAGAAACAGATACCTATTTCTGTATCTATCCAAAAATAGGACACACTTTACCTTCTCCAGCTGATTCACTGCTTCTTGGTTCTGCTGTTTCTATGGTAGAAAATTGATGCACCAGTATTAAGAGAAAAATATTCTCATACTGCTGAAACACATTTTTACTTTGATGAAGCAGGATATGTGCTCAGTTAATGCACAGAGAATTTCCATTTCTGTAGAAGACTAGGAGGTTCATCTTAGCTATTAAAAGTAAGAGATTTGGGGCCCCCTTCATTAATACATGTGATATGTTTTTCATTGTCCAGTACATTATCACAGGTCTCCTCCAATACCTCTGCTGAAACCCCTCTATGTTCCTATCTGAGCATCCAGCAACTTCAGTTTAAACTTGCAATATCCCACATCTATGCAATTTTAAAATCTTTTCATAGTCAAACTGGTGTGTTAGCAAAAATGCTTTCAATAAAAAATAAATACCTAAATCCCAAACCAAAAGTCCTTTCCTTTAAGTGATTCCTTAGACCTCTATCCCAGTTAACAACTGGCCTCTAAGTCATGCAGAGCCGCACGTACGTTGGCAGGCTCCCACCAAGGTGGTATGAGACAGAGCTTAAGCCAGATGCAAGGACAGGGATAGTTCTGTCCCAGCCAATTTCAGTCTTACAGGTGAAGTACTGGAGATCTGTGACTGCACAAAGTGCATCTGTAGGTGTGAATGGAACAAAGGCTGCCCAGGCTGCCACCAAACCCTGTTTGCCCTTTTCTACTCTTGTCCCCCTGGCGGCTTTCTCACAGTTACCTCTTAAGTAACTACATAAATAGTATTTTTTCCCCTTCCCAAATGAAGAATATTGGCCAAGCTGTTTCTTTATTACCACTACGACCTCAGTGCATTTTGAAACATGACTGCAGATGGCAGGGTGATGATATTTTGATTTTAGCAATGCCAGCACACAACATAACCAGGAAAAGCAAATGCAGCAAAGGCCCTACAGAGTTCCAGACAAACAGAGAAGCTGGCAAACAATGAGAATCCTGGGTGGGCAATGCACTGTACCTCTGCAGCCCAACTAAAACACAGAAAGAAACAGAACAGAACAAAAATAACCCAAAACCAAAAATGAAACAAAAAGAGGGGTCATGGGGTCACTGGGAAGTGCTGAGCTTTGGGAAAAGTGTAGTTTTAGAGAGGAACAAAATGGGCAAAAGTCTTTCACACAAGAAAGGCTCTTTTCAGCCTGGAACAGATCCACTTAGCTGCATTTCTTGCAGTGTTAAGGCTGAAAAGCAGCAGCAGGAATCCATGCCGGCCACAAGACAAAGCAGTTCATTCACTGTGCCAAGAGAAGCTGAGGATATGATGAGAAATCAGCCCCAGGCTCTCTTGGACCTATTGCTCCCACTCTGCTGATATATTTAGAACAGCATCACCACCTGCAGAAACAGGTTTTCACACTGCCACCATCACTAGAATCCTGTATTTCAAGGATTCAGACCAGGACCAGAAACAGCTGTTTTATCAGGATGCTTATCATCCAGGGACAATGGGAGGAGATCAACAGAGCACACTTAAATGGAAACAACAAAACTCTGTTCCTGGTTCCCCAGATGAGCCACCACACTCACAAGTGGCCTTATGCTTTGATCCTCTCACAGGTTTTCCATCCAGCCCATTTTGTTCCATACAAAGTGCTGTGTAAGCAGCCTTCCTTGTGGCACTATGAGGGAACCCGTAACCTTGCAGACACCCAGAGAGCGTGGAGGAGCAGCAAAGACGGTGTCAAACTGGTTGGTTGGATTGTTTCTTACCAATTCCTCTATCTTTGTAACGAGCTGTTTGTTAGTTAGATTGCTGGAATCCAGGGCTACTGCCAGCTCCTGGTAACGTGTCTGACGGGCACATGCATATAGGAGAAAAAGGAAGGAGCAGAAGAGGAGAAGGGAAGGAAAAAAGCAATAATTAAAAAGGACAGAAAAATAAATCATTATCACAGTTTGATATAATCAGATTCTCCAAACAAAACAAAACAAAATCAATGGTCTCAACAAAAGCAGCTGGGATGTCAACCTATTTCAGCCGTTTCCGCTGAGGCCTCATTTTGACATAAGAGTGAATCAGAAATTAAGAACTGCAGTTGCATGGAAGCCAAATTATCTCCAATACCTGCCTCTGTCTGTTGTGATCACAACTACCCAATTACAGCCCCAGGTAACACTACACAGTGATGTATGTGACCTGTGCATTCAGTTAGGCCTCACTAACACTGCTGTAAGCACATATCCAAACAAGTGATCAACAGCAGCAAATAAGAAGAAAAATAAAAAACATGACAGACTGAGAACAACTTACTTCCATTTCTTTAATATTTGTGGAAGAAACAGCATTTTCTCCATTCACATACGACGTAGACTAGAAGTAAATCAAGTAAGTCAGTTTTAGTCTCCAAGGCAACAAATCACTATTAAGTAAGAACCCACTAAAACAGTAACACTTCTTATAGCACCTATCACTTCAAACAACCACACACAGGCACAGAAAACACTTTTCTGGCTCAGGATAGACGCCGGCTGCCCCTGTGACAAGCTGATGTGAATTATTCAGATTGACTTCATATTCTTTTACACTAAATCAAGATTACATCCTTCCATGAATACATACAATTCATTCATCCCACTCTGCTTTTCTTCCTACTGCTGAAATCTTACACTCTTAAACCAGGGTTTTTTGCTCCTCGGTGTTTAAATACCACATTGATTAGAATGGCTGCAGATGTCTCTGAGACTGGAGAGTGTTTCCTTGAGCTGTCTGCTTAAAGTTCCACATCAAACACCATGAGAATTAATGGGACAAATGGATGAAAAGGAGTACCTGGGAAACCAAGCCATTGAGTTGTTCAGACAACTGACGGAGACCCTCTGTTGATGAGAAAGACCTGGGAACAAAGACCTGGCAATGAAAACCTCTCCCAGAGAGCTGCCCAAATCAGCAAAGCATTGGGGCAGGAATAAAACCTTAATTTGTTTGGATTCTGTTGCAAAGCCAACACAGACACTCACCTGTTCTCATCCGAAGCATTTTTATGATCCTCAGCTTCATGCATCTGTGGATTAAAACATAAAAACTTACAAGCCTGTAAAAGATGGGAGTCACACTTACGAATGTGTCACTGAGACTTGATTACACCTGGGCTCAAGTTCCACAGCTCCTGTAATTACTGCTTCCCAAAGGCAGATGAACTTAAAACCACCAACTCAGCCCTGGCTTACACATCATTTCTGAGTGGTGTGAGTCTGGGTTTCCTGGAATAGAGAAACTCAAGTGTAACAGGATTTATGTCTGCTATTCTTATTTATCAGAATAATCAACACTTTGCTGAAAAAAAACTTCAACTGAATCTTTAATTAGTGAAAGGAAACACAGATTGATTAGACTGGAGACCTGTCTTATTAAGCGTACTTTCTGCTAATGAAATAGGAGAGAAGAGGAAGAAAAACAGCTTCAGAAGCCGCAGGGACACGTGCGTGCTAGTAGTCCCTCTGCTCTAACAGACAGATGATGACTGCATGGAGAGTGGAGAATGTACTATTTTTAACAGAAGAACACCTGAACTAGTCATATTTATGAAGGTCATCTTTCTCCACACTAATGTGGCATCACTAACCACATTCAATGGTTCAATGACAGTATTGATGATAAATCACAAACCTGTGTCAGCTGCATGCTCTCAGGAGCAGGCAGAACAGAACCACAGCTAGGAAGGCTGTTGCTGTTAGATAGCACAGGGACATCGGGAGCAAGCTGTTCAGCACTACGAGTGGCAACATCACTGTCAAAGTATGCCTGTCACAAAACACAGCACAGGATTACAGTCTTCATGCACAATGAGCAAACACACACACCGACACATCACCTTGTGACCTGCCTGTGAAAACCAGACAGATGTGAACAGTCAGTCATTAAGAAACATGTGGAAAGGAGCCTGTGTTCTCCCCAGAGCAAAGAGGTGGCTGCATCAACCACAGACAAACACTGTCCCAGAGTGTGTCCTTTCATAAAGAACCAGTGTCCCACAATCCAACTCCCTTTTTTAACACGGGGCAATAGCGTCACCCAAACTCTTAAGTTAAAACACGAGATTCACTGCAAAAGATTCACCAAAAATCAAGTTAAGGGCAAAGCCAAATGTCACTGCACTTTGAAAAGCACCACCTTCAAGGTGTCCCTGGGGAAAACACAGATCACTGTATGGAAATGAAGATGGAAAAGAACAGGGAAGTGACTACTTGAAAATTGAGTTAGTCAGACTCAAATGCTCTGTCTAAAATCCAGTGAAATTTGTGGCATGCCATGACCCACCAGTTTAGAAACAGGGCATTTATGAACAAACCAGAGGGAGGGTGGCTGGGAGCAGGTCCGTGTGGCCCTGCTGCAGCCATAGATATCATGACTAGAAGAATCTAAATAGAAAAGAGAAGCGCCAAAAAACTATTTCTGGACAGCGATGCAAGTTCTCATCCAGCCTTTGTGGGAGGATGGATGGTATCTACAGCACCCTCTTTGAAGCCACACTGCACTGGACTATTTCATCTCCTTGTACAGCACTAGAGCCATAAAGGTCCAGCAGTGCTCTTGTGTTTTATAGCAATTTGATTGATTTCATCATTCAGCTCTGGTAAGTCATAACTTAAAAACACAACAAAACAGATGAGATAATCTTTCAGCATTCAGCCCCACCAATATACTGCAGCTCTCTGCAATTCTACCTGGAAGAGTTTCCTCTTAGTTCAGTTACTTCCTTCTTGGCACTTCATAGGAAACAAGAAATCTCTCTTGGCCCTCCTTGTTTACTTGCTCAGCACTTCACTCACTAATCCAGCAGCAAGGTTTAAACAGCAACAGTGAAGACAGATTTAATGAAGGCAGTAAGTTGGAAGACTACAAAGGGAAACAGAGTTTTCTGAATTTGTTTTTAGCAGGACAGGTACTGATGCTCTGGAGGAGCAACGTATGTTAGGTGCTTATTAGGAAGGTCAGGAACTCCCTCACTTCTTCCAGCTAAAGGTTACTTCACCTTTATCATTCACACACTCATCAGTATAAACATCAGAGGGACAGGAGGAATTCATTCCCTGGTGCATCTCAGAATGATAATTTCTTCTGATCAGAACATTCTTTCTGCCTAATACTTCCAAGATGCAGAAACCAGTTATGTGCCTTAACCACAAGACCTTGGTCCTTCTTTCTTCACAGGAGCAGTTTTGTAATTAACTTCGTAATTTGTAATCAAAACCCCCAAAACTATTTGAACAATCAAATTTGTTGAAAACAGAAAGCATTAGAAGCAAAACGCTTATATGGAAATTACGCATTGTGACATTCCAATAATGTAGAATAAAAAGTCACTAATTCTGCTCAGCTTAGCATGTGGTAGGACCCATTTGCTCTCACACAAAGGCTTCTACTTAGCTGGTTTTCCTGTGTTTCAGAGCCAAGAAAGCTGAAGTGAGAGAGAAGGGAGGGTTCTGTCTCACAGGAGACACCAATGGCAGCAGCTGCTCAGCTGCCAATGATCAGCTTTTCTGCCCTATTAGCATCAAGTTTCTGAACAGCATTTTCCTGACTCAGGATTTTTACAAGACAGCAACCAGAATGAGAAATCTTTCTTTCATTACATATTGCAGTTAAAGATTAGTTTTCAAATAATTCCTAAAACCCCAGGCACAGCAATCCAAAAATTCCATAATAGCCAATCAAATCAAACTGTATCTCTGAGGAAAAGAAAAAAAAAAAATGAGGAGACAAGAATGAATAGAGTAATAAATTCTCCCTTTGCAGAACACGACTAAAGCTGCTGACACAGGTAGGCCTTCACTGCAAGGCTAAATGTCACCTCAGCAACAGCACTGGACCATCTATCTTCATGTCACCCTCCAATGTGAAACAAGTCTCTTTCTCCAATATTTAACTTACTCTGAGCTTACAAATATTAACCGAAAACAGTCCCCAGGACAACAGTGATACTTCAGTCATAACACAAGTTTTCTGAGGCCAGACAGGTAAACCCAGCACCCCAGAGCTGGCAGTGTGTCTTCACATCGCTCAAGTTCTGCTGGTACAGAACCTACACAACACAGTCCAGCTGGTGGAACTTAGCGTGTCAGACATATCATCACACAAAAGAAAAAAAGGATTCAAAGGCAATTCACAAGGAATTCCATTCCACCTTGCAGGTTTCACTTCATCGGTCAAGTATCCCATGTGATTACTATAGTTATATTTATTGCTGGAGACACATGGATGTGCAGTAAATATAACAGTGAGCTGCTTTACGACAACTACATTGAAACAATGGAAGGGAAATAAGCTACCAAAATGATGCAAGTGAAAATGAAAAGCAGACCTTTGGTACAACAAAACTGGAAGAACATTCTGGGCTACAAAATTTGACTTCTCTGAGTTCCTACCACAGTTTGGGCTTTATTTTAAATAAAGTGACTGTCTGAAAATGAGTATTTTTAAAGGCTATTTGTTCATGTGTACTCCTGAACACCTTTCTCTTGTTTCTTGGCATACTTCCTGCCCTTTCCTCTTCAGGATCTTGGGAATGTGAAGACGCTAAAGCCTGTACATGCCTGGCTTTGAAGTATCTGACTTCCTGCCTAAGCATATTTAAATCCCTGCTACTTGCCAGACTGTACATCACCTATGCCAGCTTCATCGCCTGTCATAAAAGGAGTGGCTGGAATAACCAGCCAGGGCAGCTGCTTGCCTGGAGATGAGCAGAAGCATTCCCTTCAGAAACCAAGTTCCAGGAAACAAAGCAATGACACACAGAGCAGGAGAAATACAGAATAAGGAAACACTACCTCTTCCTAGCGCAATTTCCCTCAGTTGTTAAATGAGTTTATTGCCTCACTCCAAATTCCTGTTTTCCTCCAAGCTCAGCTGTCTCAAGGAAGACTTTTTGACAAGGCTCACTTTTTGACGTATTAACTTTGACACAAACCAGAAGGGAACAAGCACTTAACGAGCAATGCTAACAAAGAGCTCCATGTTAATAGAAACAGCAACAAAACTGCAGCAACTGACAATGGATGTGTGAGGAAAAGGCTCCATCCCGGAGATGGAACTCAGTGTGAACAGAACCCGAAGCATGCAGGAGGGAGGGCGAGTCACCGCGAGGGACACAAGCACTGCCTCACCTTCCTCTTGTCCAATGAGGGTATGGCTACCCCATTGGAGCGGTTAAGGTCTGACACCAGCACCTTCAGAATGTTCTGAATCTACAGGAGGCGAAAGAAAAGGGGAAAGAGAAACAGCTCAGAGAAGGACAGAGAGAAAACGTCAATCCAAGGCAGCCAAGGAACCAGCCTCGTCCAGCTCATGAGGACCACACACCTCAGCCCAGCAGCTCTGGGCACACCCAGGGCACCATCAGACAGGCTCCGACACCAGCTGTACCTTCCCAAACAGGCAGCTGCCAACTACTGTAGCACACTTCATACAGCGCCTACCACTCAGCTCTTAGCCCAGGACAACCACTTCCCAGCTCCTGTCAGATTGTCCAGAAAACCAAAGAAGAGGGAGGCGGCAAATGATTTGGGAGAAAGAATGAGACACTCACATTCTCTGGAGGCTGCTGGTCATCAGTAGTGGGAGTCGCAGGTCTGCTGCCTTCTTTAGTTTTGCGTTTTTTCTTAGTTCCTCCAGTTGCTCCAGGGCTGTTCTTCTGCTGATATTCCTTCAGCTGTGAACAGAAGAAGAATCTGAAGTCCAAACAGAACATGCCTTCTATAACCCCCCAAATCCCTCAAAACCTAACTCTACTGACTAAAAATACAGATCAAGTGTAAAGACAAGAGAAATACTCTTCCATGAATTCATCCATTTGGGGGGAAACCATGAATCAAAATAAGCCCAGAGAAGGCTAAAGTAACACCAAAGTGATGGGTTTATGACAAGAGTTGTAAACATTCAACTTTTGTTTACAGCCAATGCTGTTCCTGGGAAATTATTTGATACTCCATAGTGCAACTAAAAGGAGATTGAAAGCACTGGTTTGGAGGATTTTTAGGGTTATAAGAGCAATAAGGCAAAATTAATAAAGGGCAATTAATCCTGCATGCAAAGTGAAAAAGCACTGCCTGACAATAAAATGTTCCACTCCATGAAAGATTTTATGAAGGACAGTTGAAATCCCCACAGCAGACACCGCAACAACTGTGAACTAAGGGGAGAAACAATCTACAAACGCTTTTCAATCGCATCCACTTCGGCCAGGAAGTGCCGGTCTGGTAAGACGTAACTCGAATCCCGCCAGGTCTGCCAGCATTTCTGTGCAATTGCTGCACGCCCGAGCCCCAGAGCGGCCGGTCCCGGCAGCTGTTGTACAAATAACGGCACCCCCGGCCCGCACACCCCGGGCAGGGCACGGCGGGGCAGCGAGGAATGGAGAAGAACGAAAGAGGATCCCATTATTGGTAGGATTTCAAAATGGAAGCCTGAACTGCTCCAGGACACTTTCCCGTTCCTGTGACTTTGACACAGAAGCGCATCTCGCCGGGACGCAGGCAGCCGGGCCGCCTCGAAGGAAAAAAATACGGGGAAAAAACAACAGGAAAAAAGGGANATCCTGCCCGGACCCCCGCCCCCTCACCTTCTTCTTGGCCGCGGCCAACCGGCTCTGCCTGCTGCCATCCGCCATGTCCGCCCCGCGCCCGGGCCACGTCAGCCCGCCAGGAGCGGCGGGGGCGGTGGCGGCTCCGCCCCCGGCCGGCCGCGCTCCGCCCCGGGACACCCCAGGGTGACACAGCGGGACAGCCCGGCCCCGCTGGAACACCCCCGCCCCGGGACACCCCGGCCCCCGTGTGACACCCGGCGCTGTCCCGCTGCTGTAGTGACCCGACAGTTCAGAGCAAATGCCGGGAGGGGCCAGCCCAGCTTCCTTTGCCTTTGCGGGGCGCGTCCCGCACACCCGCCTCGCGTTCTGCCCTGTGGTGTCCGAGCGCTGCCTCTGATCGCGCGGGCATCGCAAGCGGCGGGGGCGCTGTGTGTGATCCCAAATCCTTTGACCTTCCAAGCGCGGCAGCACCAAAGGCTCGGGCAGCCCCAGCGCTGAGACACGGCTCTCACAGGGACGCGGCTCCCTGTGCCAGCCGGGCCCGAGCGCCGCGGGATGGGGCTCCAGAGCTGTCCGAGCCGCTGTGCGGAACTCGGGGAGGCGGGGCCGGAGGACGCTGCGGTGGCCCGGTGGGACACGGGGACAGCCGGGGGCGTGGGCAGCGCTCACCTTGCGAAAACAACATTGTGGAGGTGCTTAAGGATAAAGACTGCGCGTGGCACTCAGTGCTGTGGTCTGGTTGGCATGGTGGTATTCGATCACAGGTTGGACTCGGTGATCTCAGAGGCCTTATCGAACCTGATTGATTCAGTGATTCTGTGTGAGTGACCCCGAGACCCCCTGAGCCCCCGTCCCAGCTGAGCCGCTGTGCTGAGGTGTCTCTGAGGCACTGAATGTAACTATCTCGGCTGCGGCCATTGGGGGACAATTGTGTCCTGCCGCACCCAATGTCACTTGCAGCCCCACCACGGCAGGGCCCGGCAGGAGACTACAACTCCCGGCGTACCCCTCGGGGGCAGGACTACAACTCCTGGCGTGCGTAGCGGCGAAAGGACTACAGTTCCCGGCGTGCTCCGCGGCGGGGCGACTTCGATTCTTCAGAGTGGCGAGAGCCCTGAGCCTTCAGCGCGGAGCCCTCAGCGCGGAGCCCCTCAGCCCTGGCCGAGCGGGTCCCGCCGAGCGCGGGCCGCAGCCCGCCTCGCCACCCGCCGCCGCGGGCCCTGCCCAGGAGGTAGGAGCCGGTTCCCCGCTGCCCCTCCCCTCCCGGGCTGTGTCCCTGCCGAGGCGGCGGTACCGGCCCCTGACGCGGCGCCCTCTGCTTTGCCAGGGTCTCGGCCGGCGGCCGGCGGAGCGGCACGGCCGGATTCAGGGCACCGGTGAGTCCTGCGTGGGGCTCCCCCGGGACCCGCTCACACGTTCGCGGTGGCTCAGCCGGGCCCGGTGGGGATTGCTTTTCCTTGAGGGTGAAGTTGCTGGTTCCCCGGGTTAGAGCCGGCACCGCAGTTTGCACTGTGTCGTGCCGGGAGTTTCTCCTAAAGGGCACATTGTGATTTTTATTTATTTTCACTTCACATTGTAGCTCTCCAAAATGCCGTTGGACGTGATATGGAGCAGACTAACGTTATGTACACTGATCCATACTTTACTTGAGCCCCCCTCTCCCTGCCCTGGGGATATTTTTTTTCCTTTTCTCCTTTCTGCTGTTTTATCCAATGACACACACACTATTTTCCCACTAGTGCTCCAGCATTGTAGCATCTTATCCAGAGGTGAGTTCCTGCTACATATTTTCTGTGCTCTACAGATCCTGTCTCCAAGGTCCTTCCAGCCTAATGGAGCCAGCAAAGAAGCCCTGCAGTGTGAAATCGAAGAGCTGAAACAGAAAGACCTTGCTCTAGACCAGGAAATTGCACAATTATTGTCCGAGTACGTCCTTGGCAAGCTCAGTGTTCACTGTGATGCCTCAACTATTTTTGTTTTTAAAACAAAATGTGATCCAGGAATTGGAGCTGAGAGCTGACCTTCTATGATGCCATTGTTGGCATGGTGCAATGTTGGTTACAGTGTTGTTGTGATGGGACTTGTTAGAGACAAGAGGGAATTCTTTCCACTTTATGTGGTAAAGCAAAACAAGTTTTACTAGGAGCTTGCATAAGAAGATTTTAACTTTAGCCTGGGTGTTCCTGAGGTAATTATGTGTTAACTGGGAACAGATAATTTTAGCCATTTGTTATTTGTTATGAAGGACTGATATTTTCTAAGGTAAGTGTAGTGCATAGGATGGAAATGGTAGAACAACAAAGGCTGTTCCAGAACCCTTTTGATTTATCCTCAAGGAAAACAAACCTTCTAGCGACAGGACAAGAGGAAATGGCCTCAGGCTGTGCCAGGGGAAGTTCAGGTTGGACATCAGGAGGAATTTCTTCACTGAAAGGGTGATTAAACATTGGAATCAGCTGGCCAGGGAGGTGATGGAGTCATGGTCCCGGGAGGTGTTCGAAAGATGACTGGACATGGCACTTGGTGCTCTGGTTTAGTTCATGTGGTGGTGCTGGGCCAAAGGTTGGACTTGATCTTGGAGGTCTTCTCCATCCTAAATGATTCTACGATTCTTCTTTTTTTTTTTTTTTCCCCTATATACAGATTAGAGATACATATCAATGGAATTCACCACAGCCTATTCTTGTTTCTACTTGATTCTGAGAACTAGGGTGAATTGGCTTTCTTGAGCTTACTTAGAGTTTTCATGTTTATGACTTGCAGCAACTGCACTTGCTACATTCAGTTTCTGCTTTTGAGGTGCTGGACTTGGGTATCTCCCACAGCAGCAGGACCCCCCAGTCTCTCTGTGTCATTTGTGAGCTTTCTGGTGTTACTTTACAGGGGCTACAGCCTGGAGGAACTGGACAAGCACATCTCTCTGCTCCATGAGTACAATGAAATCAAAGATGCTGGGCAGATGCTGCTGGGCAAGCTAGGTAAGGAAGGTGAAGCTGTTAAAGACCTTTTTAGTCACTGTTTTCATACAGATACAGAAAGAAGCTGCTGCCACGGAGGCAAAGCTTGTGTTACAGATTCTTCACTTAAAGTGTTTGGGCAAGCAGGAGGCACAGCTGCAAAACCTTGGGCTTCTTGGCTGTGGGATGCACTATGGGATGAGGGGAGGAAAACACCACATTTCTGACTCATCTGATCGTTGTTTAATGGAAGCTATGCTGTTTCTTTATTTCTTAGCTGTTATCCGAGGGGTCACTACAAAACAGCTCTATCCTGAGTATGACCTGGACCTCAGTGACTAGTCCTGAACCTGGAGACTGCTATGCCCTGCAAAAGTGACTGTCACTGGGCCATTACATGCTGGTGTCATCATGGTTTAGAAGAGACAGATGGCGGAAAAGGAACCTTTGGAAAAGGGATGTGGGATTTTAGATAATTTCATGTACCACCTGATCAACAGGATTTTGTTTTGTTTGTTTGGGTTTGGTTGTTTTTTTTTTTTTTTCGGAAGGTTGTAGGTCAGGTTGATGTTGAGCCTCTTCCATGGAGGTTTTGATTCCCTGCAGTATCTAAGGGCTGTTTGGTCACTGAATGGATAGAGGAAGTAAGGACATACAAATGTGCAATGTAATTGTTGCTTTGAAAGGAAAACCCTCAGAAGTAGGAAGGGAAGAAGGCTGAAATAGTGGAGGTTTGGGCGTTTTATTTTGTTTTGTCCACCAATCTGGAGAAGTCTGGGTGTTCTGCATTTTTGTACTTACCTGCTCTGGTATCTGGAGGTTTTGTATCATTTCTGTAGTAAATGGCAAAATGTAAAGTTGTGTTGAACTGTCCACTCTGAATAAAGAAGTCTTCACATCTGTCAGTAATTCATTTTAAGAGCCTATAAAACATTGCATGAACCTGGGAACAAATTCTAAAACTACACTGAGACAACTATAACATCAGTTATTCAAAGGTTTTCTCCAGGAATGTGCAGGTGCAGAATCACCTTTCTCTGCTCTATGTGCAGAGTCACAGTGGGAGTGAGTGCTGTCCTGGACAGGGGATGATGTTGGGAGCACGAGTGTTTCAATGTCAGTGTTAGGGCTGAGGGTGACTTGCACAGACTAAATTTGGCTGCTTTGTCCAGTTAAAGTGATGAAGTGCTCTGCTGACTCCAGATCTATTGTCCCTTTTTCACTCAGGCTTGATGTCCTTCTGCCTATTTCTACTAAGACCTTCTAGCCAGTTAAGTTTCTCCTGTGGTCTCCAGTTAGCCCATGCTGCAGTCTGCTTGTTACTTCCAAATTCGAATCAATTTAATCTGTCTTCATTGTGATTGGAAGTCAGAAACCAGAATCTCAATCCCTTGTCCATGGAGGATGAGAACACCCATAGAACAACCCAAGAAGAGGGCACGGTGTCCTTGGGGAGTCCCTGCTGCTGGCACCGCTCTGCCATGCGGTGGCAGCTGCGTTCCATGGCTGTTCTGTGCAGCCCAGAGGAACCCAGAACAGAGAGATTCCAGGGACTAAGTTAAGGACTCCTGGGATGCTTCAGGACAGGACTGCACACTGGCACTGAGGTACTTCATCACAGCCCCTGTGACTGCCCCTCCTAGAGTTACTCTTGTACCTTTATGGCTGTCACCTGAAGGATGAAATATGCTGGCCTTTGTCCAAGTCCAGGAGCGGAACAGAACAAATCTGCTTTCTATAAATAAATCTCCAAACTCACTAAGTAAGTATATAACTGGAAAACCATTGAGTGCAATAATGGTAAATGTAATTCCAGGTTTTTAACTTATATTTAGAAAGTGTATTTCTGTTAAGTCAGACCCCACTATAATGAGCTAACACAGACCAAATGGTATCACAGAGTTCACAGTTTCACCAATGGGCAGGACATGCTGTCTGCAAGAAGCTGCTGCAGAGTAGGAAACCAGAGAACGCAACACCCATGGTTCCTCAGGAAAAAAAAAGGGTAAAATAAAGTAGCACTGCTGGGGTTTTTTATGGGTCAATGTACATGGGTGAGTACTGAGCCAACAACCAACCTCTTCCCCATTAGGTCATTTTCAGTTTTATTTTTTGTGTATCCTGTGCATTAGTCCCCATTATAAGCCACTTTTCATCACTACAGAGTGCCTACTCTGGATAAAACCATTTCCTTGCATTGCTTTGGGTAAGCTGTGTTTTCTCCTACACATCCCTCATTTAGCCCAATTTTGAGCTCTCATGTGTCTGAGAGCAGGGCTAACAGAAAGAAAATACTCTAGAAGAACACAGGGAAAATAAAATCCATACAGCAGATAAGTTATGCTGCCAGTTCCAAGGAACAAATCTGTGCAGTCAAGGGAATACAGCTTTCTAAGACACTACTTCCTGCTGCTAAACAATTCAGGAATGGGTTTTTATATCCCTTAGCAACCTAATGTTCTCAAAGTCAACAGGAATTTTGGCACAGCTACCTCCTGTTAATGAACTGTTTGTGATGCTTTAAAAAAAATGATACAGCCTGTCACTGAAGAAAAAAAAGCTTCTGATAAAAGTAATCTCAAGGAAAGGATGGAAGTGAACTACAATTAACCTCTTTCCTTCTGCTGTCCATCATGTTGCTGGCACATAACTGCCATATTGTGCTGCAGGAATTGCTCATGGACGCCCCTGCAGCGCATGCTCAGCTGTGTCCCCATCCAGATGATGAAGAGGACTGTTCTCCCCGTGTCCCAGTGTTTTCTCCAGCTCTGTTTCCACTTTGAGCTGACAGTTCCGAATTGCCTCCTGGATGCTCTGCAGGTTCCACTGGGTTCTCGGGAGAGCGTCGTCCACCGTGAAAACCCCGTCGCATGTTCTCCGCACTTGTGTGCACACAGCAGATGATTTCAGCTCCAGACCAATCTCATGAACCATCTTCCGGAGGTACTGTTGAGTCTCATGCAAGCAATGGATTTCTAGGAGGACAGAGACATTCCTTCAGAAGAAGTGAAGCTTTGACACAAGCTCTGAATTGGAAAATCCAAACATCACTCGCAGTCATGCTGAAAGAACTGATTTGGCAGAAGACACTAAGAGCGTGGTATGATTTTCCGGAATACTGCAGGGTGTTCTACAGCCTTCCAAAATGAATACTTTAGAAAACAAAGCAATAGATCTAGAAGAGTAAGGTACAAATTTAGGTATTTCAAAGGTGATAAAAAGGCACCTTTTTCACTAAGATAATTTGTGAGGGAAAGAGGACTGGCTACAGGAAAACAAACCACACTTTAAAAAACCCCAAAACCCAGCACTGAAATGCGTTCTGACGCATTTCACTGAAACACTGAGCTAAGAAGCATTTCCCCCATAGGCATTCATTATGCAAATTTTCCAGCCTTGGGCTTAGATCTGAACTGGCAAGGAAAAAGCTATGAGCTGGCTGGATTTACCAGAGAAGTTATAAGTTGATAAGAAATTCCCACCAACTCATTTTGCATTAAATCACGAGTAAGAAAATGAAGTTTACCAACTTATTTGCCATAATGCATACTTGGAGTTCCCCAGTACATTCTGTGCCAGCCCTACCTAGCTGGAATTCTGGAAGTGCAAACTGGAGGCATCGGACTGCTGTGATTATTGGGGGGCTTTTTCCCATGGGGCGAATCAACCCTTTGACAGCCAGCTCGTATGCCTCTTGTGTTTTCATATCAATGTTAGAATACCTAGGAAAAAAAAAAGAGAGCAGCAGAGACATTTAGAACTTCTATCCAAAGAGATTCGAAATATGTCCATCCCAAATAAAACAGAAATGCAATTTTTATTCTTAAAACTATCCACTGAGTTTTTGCATATATTTTAGTGGTGTATGTACTGTGAGTAGTGTAGCACAGTTTGGGAGGGAGGTACTTGGTCATGTTTACAAGTTACTTTTGTCAGCCCTAATACAGCAGATTGGTCCTAAACCAGCAGATTGGAGATTTTGGGATACAAGAGGGACATTTAACTTTACAGATTTTGATTACGGGAAACAAAATCCTCTCATTTGTTTTGAAGACCAGCAAATGGCAGTGGGATCAGATCAGCTCATTTCTCCGGTGGATACGCACATCAGCAGGGCCTTTTGATTTGTCCCTCGAATGACAGCGAGAATCCGCTCCAGCTTCTCCCTTGTGATATGATCTGCAAATGTTAAGGCAGAAACAAAGTCTCAATTATCCATCCAGAACTGGAAAGTCTGAAAAGTGCCACTGAGGTATTGCTGTCCCTCGGGCAGGCAGTCACATCAAAAGGGGCTGATGAGAGCTGAAGGGTGGCCTTTGCTAAATCACTTCCCCTGACTCTACATGGAGCAGCACAGAGCTGGACTGCACAGGGAAGAGTTATTTTGCTTAACTGATTTCAAAATGATGATGCTTCAGTTTTCTTATCATATGTTTTCGTTCAATGAAATCTCCTGCTATCTCCAAGTGTGATTCACAGAGAGATCTGGGTCCTGACTGACCCAGTAGCAACCACTGTGACCAGCATTCACGCTGGCTTTGTATATATCGTGGTTAGATTTAGAAGAGGGCAACTATGACATCAACAAGGACTAGAAGACATGCAATATGTGGCTTTTGTCATTGTGCAATTCACCTGGTTAAATGCTTTACAGTTAATCTGCTGTTTGGTGTTCTGGTTTTTTTTTTTTAAAAACCCACCACATCAAATCAGTTTCTTACGAAATGTTGTCTTCTCTACTAAATTCCCCGTGTCTGAGAAGTCATCAGTGGCTTTACCAAAGAGCCCACCAACAGTATAAACCTGGAAGGACAAAAGAGCACAATTTATCCAAAAAATACTCCAAGTAATTGAGCAGCAGTATTGCACCATGCAGCTGCTAGAAGTGCATGCTAGGGGGGGTTTGCACAAAAAGACAGCAGCATCCTCTGCTCGAAAGGCCAGAAGTGGATGCTCGTGTGAAGGATGAAACTCTGGACCCTGAAAAGCTCTCAAAAGCGTCGGTAGGTTTGAAACTTAAGAACAGAATCAACACAAGGCTGGTCAGGGGCACTGGGGCAGGATCAAGTGTGCAATGGCACTCTGGGGCTCTGTGGCCCGTTTAGAGCCAGCACCTACCTTGGTCAGGTGGCAGTTGTACAGGTCAGTGAGCAGCTTGTTCCCATGGCCAATACCAAGCACTGAAACATAGAAAATGGGGAACCTGTTATTCAGCCTCACAAAAAGTCACTGATGTGCATTTACACAGCACTGAACACTCACACCGCTCTTGCCCCCTGGACAAGGCTGTATCTCCTTAGGAGTCATGTCTGAGCAGTGCAATTAGACCCCCAGATTATTGCCTGACATGAAAACAATAAGGCTGTAACCAGAGCTCTTGGATTTCCCCAGAACTTTCCCCCTGGGTACTCAGGGCAAATGCTCAGCAGTGCCAGCCACAGCGAAGCCAATTCAGGTGGTGGAGAAGACATGGGGATTGGTGTCCCGCAGCAAAACCCTATGCGCCCGGGTCTCTCCCATCTAGCCTTCCCAGCAGCTTGCTGGGACATTTCTTCTGTGTTTTAGCACTTAAACTCCCAGTGGGGCTGTGAGATCCAGGTGCTGCTGCAGTGCAATGGCCGTGCATCTACCCTTCTTCCCTGCATGGAAACCCATCACCTCGCAGACGGCAGGATACGGTGCCGCTCCGAGAGGAGACCCACCGAAGACTCCCGAGGCCTTCACATCCAGCCGGTGACCTGCTCCGATCTTCAGCTTCCTGAACCGCGGGCCTCGGACTGCAACGGAGGCAGTGGTGAAGCCGGTCCGCAGCGCCTGCCCGGGGCCCCCACCGACCCCCGGCTCCCACCAGTTCCCGGTTTCCTCCAGCCCAGGCCCCGCTGTGCCCTTACCGAGAGGGTGGTCGGCCAGCACCGGCACCTTGGCAGCCACCAGCTCCGCGGCCCCGCCGCCGCCCGGGGCCGGGGCCGGTAGGAAGCGGACTCGCTGCCGCGGGGCGCGTCCCGGCGCCGCGTTCAGCTCTGAAAGAGAAGCGCAGGGGGAGAGGGGGGGGAAGTGTCGGGGGCGGCCGGAGAACCCCGCGGGGACGGGACGGGTTGGGTCGGGTCCCACCCGTAGCCCCGGGGATGGGACAGGCTGGAGGTCCCG
>VZRR01007504.1:23427-68320 GCA_013398015.1 Oreocharis arfaki | reverse complement strand
GGCCGGCGCCGGGGATGCGGCTGCTGCTGCTGCGGGCTGCGCGGGCGGGGGTCCCGCTGCTGCGGGGGCGTCTCGCTTCCCCAGGCAAGTGCCTCCCGCCGCAGCCCCTGGCGTGTCTGGGACAGCCCCTCACCCGGGCCGGTCCCTCACCCGCTGCTCCCCGCAGGCAGAGCCCGGCCGAGCCACAGCGAGCCACGGGGCTGGGATGGACGCGGCGGAGAGGAGGAGGGGGAGGAGGAGGAAGAGTGGCACCAGCTGTACCCCGGGCACATCCCCACCAGCCCGCTGCAGAAGGCGCTGCTGGCCGCCGGCTCCGCGGTCATGGCGCTCTATGACCCCTACAGACACGGTAAGGCCTGCCACCCGCGTCTGGCAAATGCCGTTCCCTGCCTCCTGGAAGCTTCATAGGAGAATTTATTTCTCCCTCTGTCACGTGACACCTTTAGTTATGAGGCAAGCGCAGGGCTGAGAACTGACCCAGGGCAGGAGGCTGTGAAAGAGAGAAAGTGAGGAAACCCAGACACACCCCCGTGTGACCCCTTGTGATGCCACCCAGACCAGTCTATTTCTCCAGAGTCCCCCAGGCCTCATGCCTGCTCCTCCATCCCATTCCCAGGAAGGGTCATGTGGGTGACACCAGGGCAGAGTAGCCCTTAAACTGAAGATCTGTGGTTTATGGGGTCCCCACTTTGCCATGGGCTTCCTGCCTTCTCCTGGTCAATGGGTTCATTGCCCTGTTTCCTCGCCTGACAACCAGGGATAGGTGGGTGTTGCGAAAACTGCTCTTGTGTCACTCTCTGGTCTCTCTTTCAGACATGGTGGCAGTCCTTGGGGAGACCACAGGCTGCCTGGCCCTGCCAAACCTGCGAGACAAGATGAAAAACCACCCTGAAGGTTACCACATCCTCCAGTGCGTACCTCCCCGTCCCTCCCATCCTTGCCGCATGGTTTGTGGTGGGGAGGCAGACACGAGGCCAAGCAGGTTCTTTGGGCCCTGTGAAGGGAGAGCTTGGAAGCAGCACAAGTGTTTTGTTAGCTCTAACCCTCCAGGCTGTTTATTTCACTTTATTTTTAAAGTTCATGGGAGCCCTGTGACACATCTAAGGGCAGGCACTGCTGCCTGTCTGTTCTGCTTCACTGCTGGAACTGGCAGCTGCCAACCCCACGAGATGCAGCAGCAGGCGCAGGGGAGAAATCCATGGATGTGGATGCTGAGCAGCGATGAGAACCCACTACATCTATGGATTTCTTCCCTGTGCCTTCTGCTGGTCTCTTGTGTTGGAGACTTTGTCTCTGCTGGTCTTCCTCCTCCTTAGACATGTCCATATTTTCTTTTCTGGATCATGCTGAAATGAAGCCACTTCTCTTGTTTTCTCTTTTAAGACTCCATCACTTCTGCTTCCATGTCTGCAAGGACTTGTTGAGTACAGCAAGGCTGAGGACCAGGAGGGGTTTCTCTTATTAACCAAGCTCTCACTCTATATCTGCTTGCCTTCTCCCTGTCATGTGTCACACCTGCTGCTTTTCTCACGTAGGAGCTTGAGGCTACCTTTTGCCATATGTTTGTGCAGACCAGCCTCATTCTGGCTTGGGAAGTTAACTTGGTAAAACATCCAGAGCACTGGGATGGGGCTGAAACCCAGCAGAACTGCCCAGGGAGAAGGCTGGGAAGGGGCATACCCACCTTCTCCTTGCCCTGCGGTATTGCAGGGATTTGCAGGGGTCTGAATTGGACACACAAGTCTTTTTGTTTTTATCCCCCAAGCTACTGAGGT
This sequence comes from Oreocharis arfaki, assembly GCA_013398015.1. NCBI lineage: Eukaryota > Metazoa > Chordata > Aves > Passeriformes > Paramythiidae > Oreocharis > Oreocharis arfaki. The sequence continues at coordinate 66,545 of VZRR01007504.1, read as the reverse complement.
CCCTTTGACAACAAATACACAAGGAAATATCTGCAGCCAGTGTTAAACTGGTGCCAGTCCTGCTTATCTCTGTGGCACCTCCACTCTAGGAGCTGAGCAGCTCCTGGATCCACTGCAGGGCTTTTGTCATGGGAAGAGTTTATCCTGTGAATGGAAATAAAAAGGCTTTTGTTTACTTCCAAGGCTGTGAGGCACCTGTTTGCCAACAACCTGTAGAGGAGACCTTTCCCTGTGTGGCTGCCATGTGGCTAGTGGTGAAAGCCTGAGCAGGATTGAAATTAAAACTGTGTTTAGAAAAAATTCCTTCTCCTCTTTGGGGTTGTTCCTTTGATGCTCTGGCTTGCATTGCAGGGGCACTAAAGGTCTCTGCTCTGCAGGGCTGGCTGTTGCTGTGGGCTGTGCCAGGCTGGCAGCCCACACAGCAGCAGCGTTTCGGTGCAGAGGACACCAGTGTTTTTCCCCCTAGAGTTGTTACAACGGCACAAGATAAAGGCCCTTTTTGTTGCCAAGGCTTCAGGTAGATCCTTTAAGCAATTTGTGTCCCAGCTTCAGGAACAAAAGTGCAGACGGTGCTGTCCCTGCAGTGAGCAGTCAGGATCTGCGCAGGGAAAACAGCAGGGGTGGGCAGAGGCAGGGGTGGGGGTTTCCAAGGGCTCCTTTTCTCCAGGACCTGCTGCTGTGGGTTTCATTGGGAGTCTCACTGACCTGTGTTTTGCTTCCAGGGAGCGGCCTCGCATCCGTCTCTCCACCCTGGACATGGCCAGGCTGCAGGGGCTGCCGGACGGCTCACTGGGCCGGGAGTATGTCCGGTTCTTGGAGGACAATGTGAGTGTGGGGTTTCATGGGGTGCAGATTTCTGTGGCTGATCCCTGTGCTAGGAGCACAGGTGAGATTGGAGCCACAGAGTTGAGTTGGACCACTTTGGACTTGTAGAAGGTTTCTCCAGACACCCGGATGCCACCCAAGTTTGTTGATGATGAAGAGCTGGCATATGTGATCCAGCGGTACCGGGAAGTCCATGACCTGATGCACACCCTCCTGGGCATGCCAGCCAACATGCTTGGTGAGCATCAGTGGGCTTAGGGGGCTGTACTGCCAAACCCACTCATTGTGCTCGGCTGCCTCTCCCAGAAATGGAGCAGGCTGGGCCAGCTGGATTCCTTCATCCTCAGCCCAGGTCAGTGTGTGGGGATTTTGCATCATCACTGTCCTACATCACTGGCTCTGTGGTGACCGAGAGGTCATGAGATGTCACCTCTTCCCTGCTGGGAAATGCTCTGCCCAAGCCCTGGCAGACACTGGATGGGTAGTTTCTGCCTGGCAGGGAGGGTGGCATGGAGGGACGGATGTTTTGCAAGCTCTGTGTGAAGACAGAAGGGAATTCCTGGTTGCTCCTTATCTGCACGTCTCTGTGTCCTTTGCCCTCATTTTGTCTCTGACTCAATAGCAAGTCACTAGTGCAGCCTTGCTGGTACCTGTGGGAACCAACGTGACAGGTCTCCTATGCAGGCTTTGCCTGAGCCCAGGCAGTTTTGTAAAAGGCCTGTCCGGTGCTGGGAGACCAGGTGAGCCACACGGGGCATCGGGCCTTGGCACCACATTGCCGAGGTCTCCAGGGAGTTGGACTGCCTGGGATGTGTTCCCCAAGCTCCCAAGGCTTGTGGGGTGCCATCCCTCTGGGTCGGATGGTGTGTGACTAGGCCCATCCTGGCACAGGATGAGGCCATGGCCAGACTTAGGTAGCATTCCCAAGTAGCCATCCTTGGGAAGGGCAGATGTGCAGCCTGTGTTGAGGAACTACACAGCCCTGGCTGGCCCTTGATTGAGGTGGTCTGCCTGCTCACGGCCTCCCTGCTCCCTCCCAGGTGAGGTCGTGGTGAAGTGGTTTGAAGCTGTCCAGACAGGGCTGCCCATGTGTGTCCTGGGAGCAGCATTTGGCCCCGTCCGGCTCAGCACACGGTAGGTGCCCAGTCTCTGCCCTGGGTTTACCCAGCCTATGTGGTGCTTTCCCATGTCCACTGGGGACGAAGAGGGGACACTGGTGGTTTGCAGTGGGGAGTCAGTCATGGATCCCTCCGTGAGCCTACTGCTGTCCCCACATCCCAAGGAAGCGGTGACAGTTTTGCCTTGTCACTGAAGCAGAACCTGATGCTTAATCTTCATTCAACACCAGCTCCCCTGTGCAAGGCAGGAGCAATTTCCAAGCCTTGGATGAGCATGTGTTGAGGGCCAGCAGGACCCTCACTACACTGACAGCTGTTCCCTGCCCCAGCACGTCTGTTTCGGTGGCCCAACAGTTGCAGAACCTGAGTTCTGGCCTTGGGTTGGTGCTGACTGTAACCTTCCTGGCACATCATCCTCTTCTGTGCCTGTTTCCCCTGTGAGTTAAGCAGAGGGGATGCTAGAAAGTTAGAGGGGTACATGGGACACGTGGGCTTGGCATCAGCATACAATGAGGACTTGGAGAAGGAAATTAACAAAATGTGGGTATCAAAACTGCCACCGCCTGTATCATTTGTTCCAGAAAGTTGCAGGTCTTGGCCACCGAACTGGTTCCCTGGGCGATTCGGAGTGGGCTCAATGCCAGCTGTGTCCTGAACGTCTACTATGAGCAGCGCTGGGAGCAGCCAGTGGAGTCCCTCCGGGAGGAGCTTGGCATCTTCCCTCCCCCGGCCATTTGAGTGTGAGAGCTCATGTTGGGAAGGGCCCAGGGGATCCCTGTTGGCACCCAGCAGCCAGCCCCTGCCGCACTCCATATCCTCCTGCCCTGCCTGGGAGCACAGCATAGCTATAGCTCTGCCACCACAGACCCAAGGGCTGTGTTTTCTCCTGCCAAGAGCTGGCACCAGCCTGTAGGTAGAGGCCAACTGGCACCTCCCTGTGCTGTGACAAAACTCGACCTTTTTTGCTGTTTGTGATTTTGGTTGTGGGATGTCAACGCATCCTGATGTGCCTTTGCCAGCTGGGTCTGGCTGCTCAGGTCTCCCAGCAGCAGCATTCCAGTCCTGATGCTCCCAAATGCTGGGATGGGGAGGGAGCACACTGCAGCAAACTGATGCCTTGGCCTTCTGCAGCTCTGGGGCTGTGCAGGTAAATCCTTCCTCCCACCCTTCCTGGGAAGATCGAGGCTTCAAATCTTGGGGCTGCCCTGGACTGGAGCTAAACCAGTGATTTCCAGAGGAGTGCAGGGGCAGGTTTGGTGTGTGCAGTGGTGAAATCTCATTTTGTACTGGTACCTAACTAGTCTCCTCTTGGATCGTATTGGATATGCCTCACTCGTGCCTCAGAGACCAGGCACTGTGTGATTGTGTGCCCATGGGGCAGGCAGGGAAATACCTTTGGATATTTTTCCCTCCTGGATTGGCTGTTTTGAGAGCCGATCCCAGTCTGCCGTGTCTCCCTGTAGTCCCTCTCCATTAAAAATGATGAAATCCACATGATTGTGCTGGGTGTTCAGTAGGAATCATCCCTTCCTTGGGCAACAAAATGACACAGTTGGGATTATGGGGTTGAATCCAGTGAGTGCAGAAACAGTGGCTGTTGGTGCTGTGTCTGGGAGCTGATTGCTGTCTGGGTTAATTAAACTGTGCTCCGGACTGCCAGCAGCCAGGGAGCAGAGTTGCTGGATGTGATGGCAAAGAGCCACGAGACATGGGCCTCTTTGTTCATGTGTGTTTTCTGTTGGAATTCCTTCTTGTTTAATAAAATCCACACTGGAGCTTGTAGTTCATTACCCCTGTCCTTTTGCCCCATCTGCCCTCCTGAGCTGGAGATCTGATGTGAAACCTTACCCACACCTTTTTGGCTCCAGCAGGTTTCCTTCCTGCCCCCCAGACTCCCTTTTTCTAACTTCTCCCTGCATCAGCCACCCCACAAGCCAGACTTTGGGTTTTTCTCCAAAGCCTCCCTTGGCCCACAGAGTTATTTCAAACAGATACTAGAAGACAGCATATAAATACAACCTTCAGCTGCCAGTAAAACACACAGTGTAGGGGTTGTCCTAGTGCAGTGGTCGAGATGAAGAAATATTTGTCTCTAAAATGACCCAGAAACGTCAGAGCCTTGGGATGGATAAACCAAAGGGCAGCGAGATTTGCTTTTATGAGCTGTGAGCAGCAGTCAAGGAAACGTGGGAAATGATGGCCACTAGAGAGGGTTTTGCTGCATTTTGCGTTATGTGGTGAGGCCGTGAAGTGCCCGGGCTGTCGGTGGTGCCGCCTTCGTGCAGCCACGTGTGGCTCAGTGGGCTGGTGCCAGCGCTACAGAAATGGCACATCGTGTAATTTTAAACGGCATCTGCTCAGCCGGGTCAAGTAACAGTCTCTGTGGCTCCTGTTCCTGCAGCCATCGCTCGAGGAGCCTGCTGAAAGAAGGCGGGAGAGGGAGCAGAGGGTGATTCGGAGAGGGCAGACACCAGCCACGTGAAAATGCTTTTTTTGGAGAGGATATGTTCGCTGTGGGCAAGTGGCTGCTCCACCATGCCCGTGCTGCGGGGCGTGCTGGGACGCGGTAACAGTAACTCCTGAAATGCTGGGACGGATGTCTGGTTACTGCTCCCCGGTAGGGCCGAGTTTTTCCCCGGTACCCGAGCCGTCTCTGACCCGGCTCCCAAAATGGGGCTTCCTTCCCCCGCGCGCTCTCCCGAAGCCGGGCGAACCCTAACGCGGCAGCAGCGCCCGGGGGGATCCGCGGGTCCCCCCGGCCCGAGGCAGCCGCGAAGCTGCGAGGAGAGCGATAGCCGCGCCCCGGTGGCAAAATGCGACTCTGGTGGGACTCGAACCCACAACCTTTGAATGACTCCCGTCATACGCTAGAAGTCCAATGCGCTATCCATTGCGCCACAGAGCCCTCGCTCAGCCGCGCCCCCCTCGCCAGCTCTTCCCCGCGCCTCGCCCGCCCCTCCCGCGCCACCATTCCCCGGCACTGCGTCCGTCACCGCGGGGCCGGCCCGGTGCACTGGGCGGGAACTACAGCTCCCAGCGGCCCGCGCTGCCCGCCCCTCCCCGCCCCTGCCGCAGAGTCGGGCGGGCCCCGCTCCCGGTGCAGGTGGCCGGGCCGCAGCGAACGCCCCGGAGTCCGGTAAGAGCGTGGCAACCGTCCTCCCCACCCCGGTCCGTCAGCTCCCGGCGCCGCCGCGGCGGCCGCGCTCCCTCCCCGCGGGCGCCCCCGCGGGCTCCCCATCAGGCGCCGCGGCCCTGCGGGCGGCACCAGGGTCCCTCCGCCCCGCCGGTCTCCGCATGAGGTACCGGGGCTCCTCGTGGAGCACCGCGGCAAGCGCCGTGATCCCTCAGCCCCGCGGTCTTCCCACGAGAGCGCCGCGGGCCCTCGCCCTGCCGAGAGCTGCTATGCCCGGGCGGTCGTGGGGCCTGGCCGGGGTTTGGTGGCGGGGCCCGGCTGCATCCCGGTGCGGGGCCCTCCCGGCCTTTCTGCCTCGTATGATGGGGTTGGGGCAGCGCTGTTCGACCTCCCTGCTGGGGATCCCCGGAAGGTGAAATGAGGGTCCCTGCCCAGGGCAGGTGGGGGACAAGTGCCTCCCAGGTGCCATTAGCGCTGGGGCTTCTCACAGCCCGGCCACCTGCCCGTTGTCCCCCCTGTGACCCGCTCCCAGGCCCTCCTCGGGCTCGGTGCTCCCGGGGTGGATCCCCGTGCTTTGCCTCGGTGCCTGCTGGCTGTGAGCTACAGGCAGGGCTTTTTTTTCTCTGTGCTGATGCAGCTGGACAAGACCTGAATCTGTAACGCAGGGCTGGAGGTCTCTGGCAGCGACACACCGGGTATTTCTCGGGAATCTCGGGAATCTCTCCCCCGATTATCTCCACAGTAGGCACGGGGATGCCGGAGTGAGGTGGAGATACGAGCAGAGGATAACAGGGGCTTGCCTGAGCCTGCCTTGCCTTCAAGCGGGAGATTAGGCACTTTGCTGCCCACACAGAGTGGGGCTCCCCCGCTGCTGCCTCTCCACATCTGGCTGGCGTGAGCCTGTAAGGAAGGGCCCAGGTCCTGGCTGAGGCACAGTAGTTTGATGGTGATCTAAAAGTTGCCCTGTTTAAGTGCAGAGAGAGGCTTCCAGGCAAAAACACAGTGAGTCCTGCCCTGCTAAAAGGCAGAGGGACTGTGTTGTGGGACATCACATCTGGGAGGTAGGTGTTTGCTGGAGAGTGTTCAGAAGTCACTGGCACAAGGGGGAATCTGAGGGTAAGGTTTATGGGTAGGAAAATGTCTCCAGGTGTCCACCTGGGAGTGGCATCTTGTGCTCTGATGCATCCCAGCCTGCTGCTGGTGGCACGACTCAGAGGTGGGACAGCCAGCGAGACATGCCAGGGCACAGTGACCATGTGGCACTGCCTTGGCTCCCAACCTGCCAGCATCTGATATCAAATCCACAAAAGCTCCTTGGATCTGGGGGGACTGCACAGAGCAGAGGGAAAGCCACAAGTGTGGCTCCCAGCCCCGCCAACTGTGGAAGAGCCCACGCGGGGCTTCCAGCTTCAGAGCAGTGAATCAGTCTTCAAGAGGGAAATGATGCAAGTGTTTCCTTCCTCTTTGGCATGTGTCCATGCCAGGAAGGGCCACTTTTATCTCAGAGCTTTGAGGGTCACATCACTCTCATTTTCCTCCTCCCAGTGCTGTCGCCTGAAAAGAGCCATTGCTAGATCATCGTCTCTGAGTCTCAGAGCCACTTCTGGGGTGTGTCTGGGATGGGGACAGAGATGCTGTTTTGCAGGGACAAGTACCAGAGACTGAGTCACTGCCCCCAGGGAATGCGGCAGGGGTCTGGGCATTCCTGGCAGCAGCAACAGCCCTTGTTCTGCCCACTCCAGCCTGGCCTCATCCCTGACCTGCTCTGGCAGTGTCTCCAGCCTAGCCAGGCCAGGGAACTGCCCACCAACACGAGGGTTTGCAAACACAAGCAGAGCTCAAAGAACTGAGTTTCCTGTCCCTGATCCTGTCTGAGCTGTGTCGCAGAGCGCATGAAGCTGTGCTCTTCCAACAGCTGTGCTGGCTATCCTGGAGCCAGGTGTGCAGGAGAGCTCATGCTCGGGGCCTGGGAGACTGGATTTTGAGGAGGGAGGGATCTCCAGAGTAGAGTGGAGGCTTCCAATCGTCTGTACAAGGCCTCCTGCCATGACTTTGCTCACACATCCATGGAAGTGACTTTATCCTGCATCTCATGTTGCTGGGGCGTGGCCGGACTCCTGGCTGGTATGCAGGATGTGGCTCCCCAGTTGGGAATGGCCAGGTTCTCAGCTTGCACCAAGCAATGCTGTGCTGATGGCTCAATTGGAGGCCGTCTCCAAGGTCAGATAAAGTTACATCTGTGGGAGCTCTGGGCTGCTGGGTTACATCCTCAGTGCCAGGAGGACTGATGACTCAGGGACCTCATCCAGGAAATTGGGGGCTGCTCAGGCATCCCATGCCCATGGGGTTGTTATCACCAGGTCCAGTGTGCTTGGGTTGATGACCGTGGTTTCTCTCTCCTCACAGGCCATGATGCTGCGTTTGGCTGCTTTTGCAGCCGTGCTGCTGTTCTTCAGGGTCACTCTGGAACTGTCCTGGGTCCAGGCCATCCCTGCTCTCTTCATCTTCTATCTGGGATCTGGCGGATGGGACTTCTTCCTCATATTCCTCAAGACAATACGAAGGGATGTCACGTAGGTGTCTTGGCTGGGATGGCCCAACCATCCACCCCTAGCCCTCTGCTCTGCCCTGGTGTATGTGTATGTGTGAGCACAGCCCCTGACTCCTTGCACAGCCTGGGTTTCTGCTGGCACCTGGCCAGGCTGGAAGGAGATCTCCCTCTGCCATGTCCGGGTGACTCCAAGCTCTCAGACAAAGTTTTCTCAAGAAGGATAGATTTCAGCTGAGCTCAAAGTCTATTGACTGTCCTTGTACTTCACCATGTCCCTAAAGCTGCTGGCGTGGCACCAGGCTCCTGTGCAGGGTTCATTCTGAGTTGGTATCAGAATCTGTGCCAGCTCCTGGCAAGGATTTGTTGGGGAGGGAGTGGTGGTACCTCTTGAAGAGCACCTGAGGCTCAAAAATGCCCCTGTGACTGGGGACATCCCTGTCTGCAGACTTCCAAAACACATCTCTCCCTGGCCTCCATCAGTCCCTCTCTATGAGCATCTTTGCAGATGTGTTCTGCCTATGTGCACACTGCTCAGGGAAGCATGCAGGGCTGCTGCTGACGTAGAGTGGGGTCTGGTGTAAGTGCAGGGTTGTTGCAGCTCCTCGGAAGGTCCTTGTGCTGTGCTGGCTTTGCTGGAGGAAGTGGTTTTGCCAGGGTCACTGAGCAGCTGCCCTCTTGCACCTCTTCCTTTGGCAGCACGGGGCTGGTCCTGTTGCGGGTGAAGTGGCAGGTGTGGAGGCACGTGAGGGAGAAGAACACAATCGCCAAGATCTTCCAGAATACCGTGAGGAAGTATCCGGAGAAGACAGCACTGATCTTTCAAGGCACAGGCGAGAGCTGGACCTTCCGTCAACTGGATGAGTACTCCAACCAGGTGGCCAATTTCTTCTACGGCCAAGGCTTCCGTTCGGGTGACGTGGTGGCACTTTTCATGGAGTCCCGCAATCAGTATGTGGGGCTGTGGCTCGGCCTGGCCAAGATCGGGGTGGAGACGGCCCTTGTGAATTCCCACCTGCGCATGGAGGCCTTGCTGCACTGCATCACCATCTCCAACTCCAAAGCTGTGGTTTTTGGGGTGGAAATGATGGAAGGTGAGGGACTGGCAGATGTTTTGGGAGTGCTTTGGATTGGAAGGAGGTGTGTCAATGGGTTCAGTGTTCCTTTCCTGCCCACCACAGAACAGAGATCTGGAAGAGAGTGGACAGTTGAATCATCCAGGAATTAGATGTGGGGTTGGGGTTTTTTTGTTGGTTTCTTTGGACACTGGGCAGGATCTGGAGTGCAGTGCTGTCTGCCTCCCAAGCAGGTCAGCGTGGGTGTGAGGATCCTTCCTTCTGCCTCTCAGGCCCATTCCCAGCATGGAGCCCTGGGTTAGGCTGGGTCTGCCCCACGTCACATGAGGAGCCTCCCCTTGCTCTCCATGGCTGTTGCCACATCCCTGCAGCACCTTGGCTCCAGTTCCTTGTGTGTTTCAGCCCACACCTCTGAGGTTGATGGTGTCAACAGACCTCTTGGCACCAAAGAGGTTTTGGATGGGGAAAGATGGAAAACAGGATCTTCTGGTCCCTGAAGAGGTCTGGGCTGCAGCCCCAGCATCTGTTAATCATGGCAGCAACATCTGCCTGGGATGGCTGTGAGCCCTTTGGGGACTCTGCCAAGCACAGTGTGGGTACTGCTACCTGGGGCAAGGTGTCCCTCAGACTGTCTGGGAGGGCAAGGGGTCTCTGTGCTGTAGCCACCCTGCCGCCTTTCTCCAGCTCCCCTCTTTACTTTCTCAGCAATGCAGGAAGTGCAGCCCTCCCTGGATAAATCCATCCATCTCTTCTGGTCTGGGGAAGGAAGTCCAGAATCCATGCTTCCTGGTGCAAAACATCTGGACCCCCTCCTGCAGACGGCCCAGCAGCACCAGCCAGTCCCCCCTGATAAGGGCTTTCTTGGTAAGCGGTCAGTTCTTGGGGACGGACACATGGTGGTGATTTTGAGGATCAGCCAGTTACAACTCTGGCAAGACTGCTGGGGATGCCAATGGCAAGGGGTGTTTGGGATGGGTCCTACTCCAGTGTTGGAAGCCCAGCCCTGTGTGGAGTGATACCCTGTCGTACCCTCCGTGTGTCCAACAAACGTCATCTGCCCAGGGTGATCCCAGCATGTTCTTGGAGCTGTTACATAAGAGTTTTGGCTCAGGTGGCACGAGTAGAGTGTTTAAATTTTGCTTGTCCCCCTCTCCTGGTTCAGCCAGCTCCTAGATTGGGAATGTGACCCTGTCTCCTCATTGCTCCCCAGATAAACTCTTCTACATCTACACCTCTGGCACGACAGGGCTGCCCAAGGCTGCCATTGTGGTGAACTGCCGGTAAGGCTATGGACAGGGGCTCAGGGAGGATGGGGCTGAGCTCTGCCCTGTCCTAGCACAGCACCCTGACCCTGCTCCTGATGTGCCTTTTCACCCTCCCTTCAGGTACTTCCGTATGTCCAGCTTAGTTTTTTATGGTTTTCGGATGAGGTCCGACGATGTGATGTACGACTGCCTCCCACTCTACCACGCTGCAGGTAACATGTGCCATACAGAGCCTGGCATCCTGGGACTGACTCTTCCCTCAGCCAAGCCTAGGGCTTGGGCTGGAAGCTGGTGTGGCTGTGATCTCCATGTCGAGGAAGATGTGACTGCTGCTTGCAGTGTGTGTGACTGATGCTTTTTCTGCTTTTTCCCTGGAAGCCAAGAATCAATCTGTCTGACCTTTGGAGTGGGGAGTGTGTGGGGAGGATGTTATCCTGCCCTGGTTTTGGAATACCTATTCCTTATTGCTGCTCCATGTGGAAAGTAAGGGGGGAAGGTCTAGGAGAAGGGGAAGGAGTGCCTGCCTGCCTGGGTGAGACATGCAGGGATGTTAAGGTGCAAAGTGCTGCTCTACATGTTACTGCCACATGTCTCCTCTCTTGTGCCCATCGTCCTGGGGGCTTTGGCTGGGTGAACCTCTGCCTTGCCCTTCCAGTTCTTTCCCCAGGTGGGCTGGGCTGGAGGTGTTTGGGGACTGAGGGCTTTCCTGGCTGCCTCTCTGCAGGGAACATCGTGGGGATTGGGCAGTGCCTGCTGCAGGGCATGACGATTGTCATCCGCAAGAAGTTCTCGGCCTCACACTTTTGGGAGGACTGTGTGAAATACAACTGCACGGTGAGGCCATGAGGCAAGGGGCCAGCTGGGAGTGGGGACTGAAACCTAGGGGTCTGTGTCATGCTGGGGAGAGCCCAGCTCCTGGAAGTGGGGGACGTTTCTGTCTGTCCAAACTGCCTTTCAAGGTGGTGGGGCTGTGTCCTTCCCACCTGGGCTGGTAACTCCGTGTGTTCTCCTTCCGTTCCAGCATTAGCCAGGAGATAGTGGATGGGTTTCACAGCCTGCAGAGGTGGGTTAACCAGGGAAGGACAGGCTGGATGAGTTAGCAGAACTTCTGGTTTTTACTGTGGCCTCTTTAGCAAACTTTGGGTGTGTTGTGCCATTCCTTCCTGCCCTGAAGAAACCTCAGACAACCCAGGGCCTGGCAGAGAGGTTTCAGTGAGCCTTTCCTCTCCATTGCTCCCAGATTGTGCAGTACATCGGGGAGATCTGCCGCTACCTACTGAACCAGCCATACCAGGACGCGGAGCAGCGGCACCGGGTGCGCATGGCAGTGGGCAATGGGCTGCGGGCCTCCATCTGGAGGGAGTTCATGGCCCGCTTTGGCATCACCCAGGTGGCCGAGTTCTATGGGGCCACCGAGTGCAACTGCAGCCTGGGAAACTTTGACGGCAATGTAAGGCCCCACAATCCTCCCTCATATCCCAAAGGGTGACAGCTGGCCTGGGCAGGGTTGGAAACCCAAATGGGCTTTTTGCTCCTTGGCATGGGTTGCCATCCACCCAGAGGGGTTTTGGCTGTTATGTGGTGCCTCCTCTGTGGTGTCCTGGGACTGTGTGAACAGTGGGTTCAGGTGGGACAAATGTCCTTGCTATCCACAGCTCTGAGCTCTTTCTGTCCTAGGTTGGGTCATGTGGCTTCAACAGCAGGATCCTACCAGGTGTATACCCCATTGGTTTGGTGAAGGTGGATGAAGACACTATGGAGCTGATACGGGGACCGGATGGTGTCTGTATCAGCTGCAAACCAGGTGGGGACAACTGCAGGGACAAAATCTTCTCAGCCCTATATGAGTGTTTCATGATACCTCAGGATAATTTCCCTGGATTTGTCTCTGCTCAGTTAAACCACACCAGCCCCCTTAGACACACCCTTTTTGCTTGGGGGTATGGTGGTGTTTCCCCCCTTCATCCCCTCTTCTCACTGCAGGGGAGCCAGGGCAGCTGGTGGGTCGCATTGTCAAGAGCAATCCCCTGCAGCACTTCGATGGCTACCTGAATCAGTCAGCCACCAACAAGAAAATTGCCAGGGACGTGTTTACAAAAGGGGACGCTGCCTATCTCACAGGTGAGGCCACCAGGGCCCCTCTGTCCACTGGGAGCGGAGGAGAAGGGCACCTGTGTGGGAGTGGGGACTGTTCCAGGGCAGCAGCACTGCCCTGAGATGCTCCAGGGTTGCTCCTAGCCACTCTGACACCTCATTTTTTTGCCTATTCCTTGCTTTCCTATAGGGGATGTCCTGGTGATGGACAAATATGGCTACATGTACTTCCGAGACCGCACCGGGGACACATTCCGATGGAAAGGGGAGAACGTCTCCACCACAGAGGTGGAGGGAACTCTGAGCCGCATCCTCAACCTGACGGACGTGGTGGTTTATGGTGTGGAGGTCCCAGGTAACTGAGAGGGAAGTGGACAATCAGGGGAGGCAAGCAGGCCTCCAACACTTGAGTGTGAACGTGTTCTGCATATCCAGATTGATGTGTCCTTTCACAAGAGAGTGGACTGAGGCTCCCTGTGGGTGAGCTGGGAAGAGGCCACAAGGGATGTGGCTAGCAGGAACCAGAGGGTTTCCTCACTCTCTCAAGCTTTGGTCTGATTCTGGCTGGTTTGTAAGGATCCTGTGTCCTCTCTGGCCATGACTGTGACTGCAGAGTGTCACTGGTAGCGCTTGCCACAGGGTGATGACAGAGTGGTGACACAGCTGGATGGGCCGGTGCTTCAGTACAAAGCAGGGTCTTGCTGGAGGGGCAGAGGGGAGATGATGCTACAGGGACAGTGTGTCTAAGTGCTCTTCCTTCTCTGCCTCTTAGGGATTGAAGGGAGGGCAGGAATGGCAGCCATCGCCGACCCAGAGAACTCCTGTGACCTAGAAGACTTTTCCAGCAAGCTGAAAAAGGCCCTGCCACTGTATGCACGTCCTGTATTCCTGCGGTTCCTGCACGAAGTCTCCAAGACAAGTGAGCCATGGCATGCATGCTCACACTGGACGTGGAGCTGGGGGAGCCTGGGAGGGGGGATCCTGGTTATAGAAATCAGTCTGTAGGGTAGGGATGGAGCCTTTCTGCCCCACAGAGCCCGTGGCCAGTTCCTCAGGTGGTTTTGAGGCATAGGGATGCAAGGCTGGGTCTGGGGCAACACAGGTATGGTGGGGATGGAATTGTGTGTGGCCAGTGAGCCCTTACTCCTTCTCTCCCCACTCTAGGCACTTACAAGTTCCAGAAGATGGAACTGCGGAAGCAGGGCTTTGACCCCGCGCTGGTGAAGGACAGGTTGTATTTTCTGGACTCCAGGCAAGGCTGTTACCTGCCGCTGGACCAGGCAGCATTCGGCAGGATCCAGTCGGGAGACCAGAAGCTGTAACTGGTGTGGCTCAAGCAAGGCACCTCACAAATCCTGCTGGGGAGAGGGGGCAAGGCAGGCACTAGGGAAGGAAAGGTTCACAGAGTGATATAAAAGGCCCACTAGAGATTTTATCTGACAAGTTGTACAGATAAGGGTTTGGGGGGAACACAGAGGGGACTGAGGGGAGGGGAATGGTCACATACCAAAGCATTGACTCATTATGGCTTTATTTTCTACTTGGTACAGCGGTGGTGGTCCCGTGCCATGGTAGGGGCAGGGCCCTAGCCAATTGAGGGGTGGGGTGCCCCTGCCATTCCACTTTGCTTTTCCTGTCTTTCCCTATGTTTTCCTGCCTGCAGCAACCCTTCCTTGTGAAGGCCATGAAGGGACCAGTGCTGGACTCTTACCCACTCCTCTACCAAGCAGCCAGCTCCTCCTTGGCACAGGGACCCCACTGGCAGAGGGAAGCTGTGTGCCCGGCGCAACCCCTTCCCTCTGCATGGCCCTGCTGGTGTTGTGTGTCTGCTGTGAATCAGGGGAGCAGGGTAGCGTTGGGCTCAGGAGGGCGACAGGGGTGTGTTTCTGCCATGCCTTTCTCTCTTCTGTGGGTAACATTTCTATTTTTCACAATCACACGCACATTGTATTATATTATGTTTTATATATGTGTATATATATATATATACATATATATAAAATGCACACTGACTTTTTTTTTCAATCTTAATTTATTGTCTGTACTTTTGAATGTGTCCCGGGTTTGTGCAGTAGGTGGAGGGATAGCCCAGACTTGTCCTCTCTTGGAGGATCCTTTTCTCTCGCAGGGAGGTGGGATGCTCATCTGGGACTGGTTCTCCTCTTCCAGCGTGGATGCAACTGTATATGTCCTTGTGGCCTTGCTCCATGGTGGAGGACACGAGCAAATCCCGCTATCTTGTGGACACTTCTCTCAATCTTTTACTTCCATTGTTTGTGGATGCAGCATTGTTTTGTGGACCTTCTTCCTTGCAGAAAGCAAGTGGGAGAGTGGGAAGAAGGGCCATGTTTGCCTTCGCTTAGATGTACTCAGGAGGCAACTTGCCTGGAGAGGGAATGTCCTCTGGAGGGTGGCCTCTGTGAGAGCCTGACTTCATGTGCTCTGCATCCCTTCCCAAAAGAGCCCTCCCTGTCTCCAGCGTCAGAGCAGGGCCCTGAACTGAAACGTCCATGTGAAACACCTGACTTGTGCTATGTGAATTCCCTGTGTTGTGTCTGACGTGAAACAGCCTCAGCAGCGATGTCCGATTCCAGTACTCAGAAAACATGCAGAAATGTCTCTTCCAGAGAAAACTCTGGGTTGGGGTTTCTTTTTCTTTTTTTTTTCCTTTTTAAAAATAATTTGTTTTTATGCTTTTAGCAGGGTTACTTCTTAAAACGACATCTGTCTTTTGTGAGGGCAGGGTGTGTCTGCTCTTCTAGCTGTGCTTCCACACCAACATACCTGCCTGCCCCAGTCTGTCCTGGTCTCACAATTAAATACAAGTATGGGTCTATGCTGGAGTTTCCTACCTTTTCCTTGTGCAGTCCTGCTCTGTGAGGGAAGGTGGGAGACTCTGCTGGTTTGGGAAGTGCCACTCCAGAGCATCACCTCCCTGTGTGCACTTTGGCTCATCTTAGAGCAGGGGGAACAAGCCCCTTGCTGCTGCGTTTAATGACTGTGTGAACCCAGCATGTTGATCAGACCCTCCCCAGTTCCCTCTACTAACTCCCCACACCCCGTTTTTGCTTGTCCTGTCCTCAGCATTGCCATCCCAATTTGTTCTGGCCCAGTTCTCCCTGTTTACCCTGGGACATGTGGCTCTTCCACCCCTCTCCTGTTCTCTCTTTCCTCTTCCTGCTGCTTCTCTCTGTGTTTGTCAGTGCTGAACTTCCCAGCTCATTTCTCCCCTTGCAGACAAGTTTTTTGGTAGCCATTCCACTTCCCTTGCTGCCAGAACCATCTTTTAGACCTTCTGCATCCAACCCTGGTGACAGGAGAACCTGGTTCCTTCTTGGTATGGGAGTGCCAGGGACAAATGTCTTCCATGAGCCTGAATGAAATGCGTTGCCTGGTGAAACAAACCATAAGAAAAGTGTTGGAAATTTGCATCCATTACATACCAACTTCATCTTTGGACATGTTCAAATGGGTGTCTTCTCCAGCATCTCGAAGCTAAAAGCTTTAATTTTAGTTTTTCAGTCCCCTGGACACTCACGAGCCTCTGTTCCAAAGCAGCTGGTGGAAAACAGATGTCACCCGCACAGCCCTGCAGCATCCAGGGGGCTCAGCCCTCAAACAGCGTGGCTTTGCTTGACGGGGTCATATTTAGGGTCCCTGGAGCTGGTGCAGGGAGCACAGCAGTGGTGCTTCTGCAGGTGCTCTGCTCCCACTTCTGGGCCCTGTTCCACTTGGAGCCACCAGCGGAGGGCAGGCTGGGCTCAGCAAACGCCTCCTCCCCTCGAGGGGACACAGTGTAGGGGCTCCCGGGGCTTTTACAGCCCTCATGTATCGTTCAGAGCCCTGGAAGTGTGGGTTGTTGGAGCAGTGGGGTTGCCCACGCAGGGAGCTGCTCAAACCCTGCCTGAGGTGGAGAGGAAGTTTCAGATACAGATAATGGTGCTGGATGTGAGGCCAGCGGCAATCCCAGGCACTGGTGTCGACTATGCTCAGGCTCCTGGCTGGAGACTGCCTGATGGAGACTTGGGCAGCAGCAAAGTCACCGAGCTGCGCCAGGCGGGTGGTGGGCAGCGACCTGAACCACCAGGCCTCATCCAGCCCTGCTAACAGCAATGAGGAAAAGCTTGGCCTCCCTGAAGTCAGACCTGGGGGTGGTCATCTGGAGATGGGTGGTTTGGAATAGTAGAGGAGGATGCAGGTGGACTGTACTCCCTCCCTGGAGAAGATGGCCATGTTGAGAAAAAAGGGGTTGCAGGGCAAAGCTTGGCACTGTGTTTCTGTCTGTCTGAAAGCAGGATAGGTTAAAAAAGCCTACCAAGGAAATTGTGCATTCAGGGCACTGCCTGTTAAACGCAAATGTGAACAGCTTTGGAAGCTTATGGAAGTATGGCTGTTACTTGTTTGCAAGTGAGCCCATACAAATGGAGACTGGCTTGCATTGTTGGATTTTGGAGATGGATGGGTATTACAGGCCTGTGAGAGGAGCAGGATGTAGCCCTTGCTGGTGCCAACACAAGTCAGGAGCTGGGCCCTGGCTGGAGCATAGCTGGGAGCTCACCCCAAGCCCTATATTCCTGGCCGGCTGTGAGGAGGGGGAGCTGCAGGGTGCAGGCGAGAAGAGCAGGATGAGGCCCCCCCGAGGTGAGAGCTCCTGCTCTGGGGAGATGGGAGGTGCTGAGTCACTGGGAAAGAGCTCAGCAAACATCATGGATGGCTCTGGTACACAGCCCATTGATTGCCGAGACCTGCAGTGCTGTGCCAGAGGGCTGGGGCATGCACGCGCCACAAACACTTCTGTGCCAGAAGATTTCCCAGGGAGAGGGGAGCCCTAGGGACGTGTGTTCATAGATCTCAGTTACGCTCAAAGGAGCCCCCCTGCCCAGCAATGCTGGTGTTGGGGGGTTGGTCCCGCTGGAGATCTGGTGCCCGGGGACAATTCACCGTTTGCACTGTCTGTCCTGACTGAGGAGACAGACAGCTGCCAAGTTGTGTCGGACTTGGCAGTGCTTCAAGATTCCCTGAAACACCCAGCTACACCAATTAGAGGTTTTCTGCTGACTGTCAGCTTTGGGTTGAAATCCTGGGGCCTTGCTGAAGTCCGAGCTCCTCTGGAAAAATTAAGTTTATGTGCAAGTGTCCCTGCAGCTCTTGGCCCAGAAATGCAAGTGCAGGTGTGGTGCTGAGCCTGGGGTCAATGCTGAGACACAACACTTACAGCAGAGAGGTATTTGGAATGAAGTAGCCTGTGTTTAATCATAGTCGATCTTTTAAAATATCTTTTTATTTGTGCAGTTTTAAGGAAGAGGCTAATTGAATCCTCTATGATTAGAGATACCTTGTGAGACATCCCTCCCCTTTGATCAATGCAGTAGTCTGGCTCAACAGCTGCATGCAGATAAAAGTCCTACACATAAAGTACGAGGTATTATTCTGTTTTAATTAAAACACTTATAATTCTGTTTGCATGAGGTTAAGAAAACATTAAAATCCTTTCCAGGGTTATTATCAAACTGCTAATTTAAGCAAAGCCAAAGAGATTTACAAACCAAATGTACTCTTCCACATGGAGATGACTGCTTCTCCCAGACCCTGTGTCCTGGACAGTGACGGTGTATCAAGACAAAAAATGTGGCAACTTTCTTTCTGATAAGCTCTAGGTCCAGCCCAGCTAGGCCATGCTTGGTGTGCAAAACTGGAGTGTATTTTAGCCTTAATGCAGGTGGAGGCTTTACAAGCTGCTCAGGACCTTTCTGGGGAAAATTAATTTCTGCTGCTGAGAAAGTCTGTGACAATCTTTAACATTGCATCTCCCCAGCCTCCTCCTGCCACTCTTGGTGTGCCGGAGCCTTCCCAAACAGTGGCAGCTGCCTGCTCCTCCACATGCTGGGGAGCTGGCTTTGCCTTTAAGCAGTGACAAAGAAATATTCTGGACCAAAGAAGAGACTATCCTTTGGTGCACTCCTTAGAAATGGAAATACTTGATTCCCCTGAGTGGTTCCAGTGCAACCAGGAGCAGGGCCTCCTGTGGCTTCTCCCTCTCCAGTTCGAAGGGACTGTGTGGCCAGGGATTCCACCAAAATGATGGTCTGTGAAGATCTTACCATGCTGTGTGAGAAGGAAGGGACAGCAGCTTTCCTTCCCAAAGCAGAAAGGCTTCAGAAGGGAAGTGAATGTCCTTAGGGTCTGTTTGTTGCTGAGCTCCTGGACAGCACAGGATGAGCTGGATTATGCAGCTGAGCAAGGCTCAGGGAGCAGGGATGGGTCCTGCTCTGCTTCCTTTGAGCCTAGCCCATTTCAGTGGCAAATCCCACCTTCCAAAATAACCTTGGGTTTGATCTGCTTTTCTCCTGGTTCATTAAAAATCCACCCAAAGGCACAAATGATGGCAGCAGTTGCAGGCGATTGTGATGCTGTCCAAGTCCAGGACATATTCCTGCTCAGGATGGGGGTCATTGCCTAGATCTTCCGTGATCCCTCAACAACCGATCTCAGGCTTGTCAATTGAGATATGACCCCTACTGTGCCACATCCCCCTCCTCGTTACAGCCCTGCCTTCCTCTAGTCCTATCCTTGCAGGTGCGGAGCAGCCTTCCCAAGGCCCCCAGCATCCTGCCAGCCCGAGCAGGAGTTGTGGCGTGATCCAGCCCTGGAGGTGACACCTCCCACAACCTGCACAGGGCCCGGCACACCCCCAGCGCTGTGCCAAGGGGCCTGAGGAAGCGAGGGCAGCGAGAGCCTTCCTCCTGCCTCTGGCCATCCAAGTGGCCTCCAGCTCGGCCGCAGGAAGAGGCTAACAGCGGCGGGCGAGCCACCCCCTCAGCTTTCAGTATCACTTTCAGCTATTCTGAAGGTTAAACGCCTGTTTAGAGCTCCCTATTGAAGGTAGAGCCGGGGGTGCGGCATTGTTCGGACGCCCTCCCGCTTTGTCTGGCCGCTTTCAGGGATGCCCTGAATGGGAAGCGGCCCCCCCAGCCCAGCACCCCGGCAGAAGGGCTCCCGAGGGAGAGGCGCTTCCTCCCGCCCTAATGACATTCAGACCTCCATCGGTTCAGCTCCCGCTTTCTTTCTGCTGCAGTTTAACCCGGGCACAGAGGCCGGGCTCCATCTTACTGATCTCTGTTTGACACCCAATTACCACATGAATGGGAGAGAAAGGCTGCAAAAGGCTTTAACTCCCACTGACCCTCCTTCCCCTCAGCCTGCTTCTCTCTCTCTCCCGTCCTACCCCCTCGCCTTTCTCCGGCGGAGGGAGTTCAAAACTGAGACGGGGAAATCAAACAAAGCTCTGAGTAAGGAAACCCATTGTCACCGCCTCCGCGATGGCTCCCCTTTCGCCAGCTATTGTTCCCTTGAAGTTTGACTTGCTGTGTGGAAGGATGCGAGCAGCTGTTTGCGCATTTCCCTGATGTTTTATTGAAAAATAATTGAATCGTCAGTTCGGGGCTCTCTGATAAAATGTTTCCTCGTAGCGCTAGGCCCTGCTGTATTTATAAGCTACGTTTTCCTGTAGGATATGATGGCGACCTAAAACGTTTCCTCCAGAATAAACCCTCGGTGGAGGGATGGAGGCATGTTCCTTCTGCACTCAAGGAGAGAGAAAAAGCGTGCAAATGGCAGGGAAAACCACAGAAGACAGGAGTGAGACAAAAGAAATTAACCCCTCCTCATTGCCAGGCTCAATTTCCAACCTGTTCCTTTTGCCTGGCGCAGTTGGCTTTGTGGGAGGGGAACGGCAGGAGCAGACGGAGCACCTGGTCAGCGGCCTCCTGCCCCAGTAACCCGAGTGAGCGCCACAGCTACCTGGGTTTTATGTACCTGTTTATCAAACACCGTCCATGTTTACAGCACTTTAACAATGGCACATTACATTTTCTCGAAGAGATTGTGTGCCTAATTTCCCCATCCCAAACATATCCCAGAGAATTTGTCATGCTGTGGTTTCAGCACGCGGCATGGAGACAGGACTCATTCCTCTCCCAGGCACACAATGTCCCCTGTATCTCATGTGGTCACTTTTTGTCCAGGAAAATTGTTAACAGCAACCAGCTTTGAATGCTGAGCCAAATTGGTATTTATGATTATTGTTCCCTTTCTTGAGATTTATTTTTACTTTTCCAGGGAGGTACTAACACTAAATCTGTAACATTTTGTTGTGTAAGTTGGGAATCAAGATTCTTTTAGGAGCTAGTTCTGCTTTTATTTGGCCTCATAAATGGTTTTTGAAAGCAAGAAGAATAGCTCATATAAAACCATAACTGCAAACACTGATCTGGAATCAAGGTTACCAGATCCTCAGAACACAGCATGCTTCACTCATTTCTGAGGTAAAGATTTTTGTTGAAGGCTTCTTTCCTCAGCCACTTTTCCATACAATTCCATCCGGGGCCATATCTCTGAGATACTGAAAAGCCTTGGGATTTAGAGATATATAAAATCCAATATGTATTTTATATATCCAGATATATAAAATATAAAATATATTTTTATATATAAAAGCTGGAATTTTTGGATGAAGACCACGGTCAACAGCTTCACGGCTCTACCATCATGTAACCCCGGCAGCAACGGCATCATTCATCTGCCGGAGGGACCAGCCTTTCCTGGGGCCCAGCCCAGAGAATGATCTCCTCCGAGAACAAAAGGCCATTACAAACACCACCACCTTCTGCTCCCGGGGTTAGGCGTACTCTGACCCCCCTTAGCATAAATGAAGAGCAATCTGTCTGTGTAAATTTATGCCCCTTACACATAATGCATCATGTATATGCATAGCTATTACATTTCTATGTGCATGTGTGCACACATACGTGTATTTTTTAAATCCAAACCCTCCACTGAGTGGAGGGAGGGTTAAGGGGCTGCAGATTTTCTACCAGTGCTGCCCCTGTGCAGCTCCATGTTGTGGGTGAGAAACACAGCCCAGCTGTCACCACCATGGCTGTGTTCTCTCTGTGTACATGGGCCTTCTCTGGGGACAGCAGGGGAAAACAAATAAGTGACAGATGTGAGCCGCGTTGTTTAACGCTGTGCTGGGGGTGCCTGGTGCTGTGGGGATGTGCTGATTGGCAGGGGCTGCCCAAGCAGGAGGGGATGCTGAACAGCCACCCCTGATGCAGAACTCAATGTTCCTGGTGGTGACAGGAGCCGTCGTTAGCTCTAACAGCTGTTTCTTGTCCCCCACAACAATCCAAACGAGCTGCGAGGCAGCAGGTTGGCATCACAGAATTGTAGGGTTGGGAGGGACCTCTGGAGATAACCCAGTCCAACCCCACTGCCAAGGCAGGGCCACCTGGAGCAGGTGAAACAGGACCACATCCAGGTGGGTTTGGAATGTCTACACAGGAGGAGACTCCACACTTTCCTTGGACACCCGTTCCAGTGCTCTGCCATCCTCAGTGTAAAGAAGTTCTTCCTCGTGTTGAGGTGGAACTTCTTGTGTTGTAACAGCTTTGCTGCAGAGAAACCTCTGCTGGGAAACTCCCGCTGGGAAACTCGTCTGCAGCTCCTGCCTTTGAGCAGCCCAAGTGCTTTGAGCGAACGGGNCGCGCGCGCCCCCCCCTCCCTCCCGCTGCCGCTAAGATGGCGGCGTCCGTGTCGCTGCAGGTGGAGTTCGGGTGAGCGCGGGCGGCGGCGGGGCCGGGGCCGGGGCCTGGCGGAGGGCAGGGCAGGGCCGAGCCGAGCCGAGCCGAGCCGAGCCGAGCCGAGCCGGGATGGGCCGGCCCCTTGGTGAGGCGGCCGCGGCATTGCTGCGGGGCGGCTGCTGCGTGCGGCCTGGGGGGCCACTACGGGCGCGTCTGGGCCCGGGCGCCGCCGCTGTCACGGGGCTGTGGGCCGGGGTAGCGGGAGCNATAAGTGACAGATGTGAGCCGCGTTGTTTAACGCTGTGCTGGGGGTGCCTGGTGCTGTGGGGATGTGCTGATTGGCAGGGGCTGCCCAAGCAGGAGGGGATGCTGAACAGCCACCCCTGATGCAGAACTCAATGTTCCTGGTGGTGACAGGAGCCGTCGTTAGCTCTAACAGCTGTTTCTTGTCCCCCACAACAATCCAAACGAGCTGCGAGGCAGCAGGTTGGCATCACAGAATTGTAGGGTTGGGAGGGACCTCTGGAGATAACCCAGTCCAACCCCACTGCCAAGGCAGGGCCACCTGGAGCAGGTGAAACAGGACCACATCCAGGTGGGTTTGGAATGTCTACACAGGAGGAGACTCCACACTTTCCTTGGACACCCGTTCCAGTGCTCTGCCATCCTCAGTGTAAAGAAGTTCTTCCTCGTGTTGAGGTGGAACTTCTTGTGTTGTAACAGCTTTGCTGCAGAGAAACCTCTGCTGGGAAACTCCCGCTGGGAAACTCGTCTGCAGCTCCTGCCTTTGAGCAGCCCAAGTGCTTTGAGCGAACGGGACCCTATGTGTGGTTCTGAGCACGTGAAGGGGGTTCTGTGCGCAGCGAAGCGTGAACTTGGTGCAGAAATCGGTATTTTAAAATAACACCGCCTGGCGCCAGCCCCCAGCTATTTTAAAATAACGCCGCCGGGGGCACGGGTCGCACTGCGCGCCGGGCCCCGGCACTGCGGCAACTTCTCCGGGGGAAGAACAGAAGCAGGGAGGATAAGGCAGGAGGGATCTGAACCGCGGGCAGAGCCCGAAGCAGCCCCACCCTCCTCAGCCGCTGCCGGCGCAACACGGCGCGGCCGGAAGTCTTCGCGGTACTTCCGGCGCGGCCGCGCGCGCCACCCCCTCCCTCCCGCTGCCGCTAAGATGGCGGCGTCCGTGTCGCTGCAGGTGGAGTTCGGGTGAGCGCGNCCCGTCTTTCCCGGGGCCTCGCTCCCGTCTCTCTGAGCGTCCTGTGTTAGGCCTTTCTTTTTCTTTCACCTCTTTCAACCTTTTTGAGTTCTTTGTTTTTTGAATTTTAATTATTAAAATTATTTATTAAAAACTCCCCCTCGTTTCTCGGCTTTTTTTTTCTCAGCACTGTCTGTGTGTGTGTTTGTGTGTGTGTACACATGCCTGCCCTCACTGTGCTTTGTGTTTGAGCTGTGTCAGGTCTGTAGAGCTGCCAGGTTCTCAGTCTGTAGCATTTCAGTTTCCAGGCCTTTGCTGCTGTAGTATCAGCATTGCTCATGCTCTGACCCTGGAATCTTAAAGCATTTGCGGTGGAAGCTGTGCATATTTGTGGAAATACTTGTGTTATTTCGTTAAAGCCTCCTTTTAGCAGAAGCTAAAAGGCTGCTATTTATTTGCTTTTTCCCACCCTTTCACGAACACAGAAATGCCATAACCCTTTAAATACCCTTCCCCTTAAGAATCCTTTCCTCTATCGTTCCCGCTTCCAGCTGCAGAAACTCTCCTAATTTTCCCAGAAGAGTCAGATGCATTTTTGCTTCCCTTGGAAATGCATAAATGAGCTCTCTATGTAGGAACCACAGCTGAGTTCCCCACAGCTCGCTCTTTACAGAAGGACCTTATCTTGCAATCTACATTTCCCGCTGTAACAAAGCGTGACCTTGTTTTCATTACATGAAAAAATGTTTTTCATATAATTGTTATGACTTGTTCCCTCGCATGAATCTCAACTCATGTTAATAATCACTGCTTCAGTTTTGAGATAACTGTTTGTTGTAAGCTGGTGGAAGAACACCAACAGAGTGCTCTTTAGGAGAGTTGCTGCATATAAGTAATGCTGCCTAAGGCATAACAAGGGTTCTGTTGTTCTCTGCCATTGCAGAGCCAAGAAAACCTACTGTGGCATTTTTAGATATTGAATTTAAAGGAACTTAATAACGTCTGGAAGTATCTTTGTTGATATTTAGGTGGGGATTGTTTGTTTTAAATATTTCTCTTTATTATGTTGGTTTCCAAGGGAGGAGAAGCACCAGTAAGTTCCCAGAAAGTAACTTAATAGGAAAATTTTTCTAAAGTAATCTGCATTTAAGTTTGAAGAATATTTTGCCACAATTATATGCCCTTTAAAGATGGATTGGTCCTTTTTCTACCTCAGCTTAATAATAAGTGAATTGAGTTTTTTTTAAGAGTTTTCTAGTTGTTAAAACTGGCCAGTGTAGAGTTCAGTCTATAGTCAAAAGCTCACACTCTCTGCTGCTCTGTCCTGTAAGTTTAAGTAGCTTTTATGTTTACTATCCGTGTCCCTACCCACATGGTAAGAGTTTTATAATCTAAGACTGAGTTTGGCCTGTGCCCTCACAACATCATGAAAAATGATTGAAGTTGGTAAAGGTCAAGTTTTCACAATTGTACGTTTTCCAGATCAGGAGTAGAGGCGAGGAGCTTGCTGAGGCTTCTAAGCTGTAGTTACAAAAATTAATTACTCTTTTGAAGAGCCTAAAATTAGGTGCCTGGTCCCAAATAAAATTCCATTCTTTTCCAGTGTGAGTACCATCTCCTTCACTTGCCAGCCTCTGCATATCCTGCTCACACCTGATCTCCTGTGCTTGCAGAGACCATCAGTTGTTATCTGAGGGTATTCCCTAATGTGTTCAAAGTGTCAGAAGAGGGGTGAACATCAGGTTGTTCAGTGGAGGAAGATTGTGTATTTATTTGTTTATATTTTACTTTGTCACCCTCATCACTTGCTTGTCCCAGTCAAATCTCTCTCTGGGACACTTTGTAGTCACTAGATCAAGAAAGAGTTGCCAGGACTCTTGGGCTGCTCCTTCTGACTTGCTCTGTAACTTCATGTGAGTCATTTCTCCTCTCTGTGTGTTCACACGTGGAAACTGGGGGAATATTTATTCCAAAAGGATGCTCAATTTTTGAGACTTCTGGCCAGCAGGTGTTAGGGATGAGTGACGTTGGACGTAGTGTGGTGACTGTAGTGTTGTTTGCGTGGAAGCAGTGCCAATGGCTGGAGAGGGAAGGCAGCGCTGCACAGCGGTTTGGGAGCACATGGACATGGGAACCATCCTCCCGTTCCATTGGGATGATGCCTGGCACTGGCAGGTTCTGGCCCACAGCAGAGCCTCCTCTCTGTGTTGGCGATGGGAGCTGGCAACTTCTCCTGTGGACTTTTGGTTTGTGACAGGAAAAAAAAATACAAAGGGAATCCTGTGCTGAGTATGGTCTGTGTCATTTGTTTTCTCTGTTGTGGCATCTGTGTAAATGGCCTCTTTTGTACTGATTTCTTTTGACAATTAAGCAAAATCTCAGTGGTTCATTGTTTTTATTTCAGAGGTGGTGCAGAACTCTTGTTCGATGGTGTCAAAAAGCATCAGGTGACTTTGCCCTGTCAACCAGAGCCTTGTGAGTATCAGAACCTGTTGGATAACTTGACAGAGTAACAACAAATTAAACAAAGCTGGTCTGTACAGCACTTATAGTTGCCAACAAGGATCAAAGTATTTTGAAAGCTCTTTCAGACATGCCATGGATCAGGCAGCTTGGCAAACGGGTTAGTTCTCAAAGTCTGAGGTCTTTCCTGTCTTCTAAACTCTTGTGAATCAAGTCCTTCCTTAAGACTTTTGCCTCCCTCCTGCTGGATAGACAACAGCCTCTGGATGTTTCCATCGAGTCTACATTTGTCTTTCTTGGTACTTGAAACCACCCATAACCTCCTCTCTCCTTTGTTTTTTCCTGCCTGTTCTGAGGTTTCTGAGAGGCACACACACACACACACATATATATATATACACACATATATGTGTGTGTGTTTATGTGTGTGTGTATAGATATGTGGGGGTATGTGTAGCAATGTAACATAAATGTTGTTTATCTACTCATCTGACTTTTCAAGTAAATGTGATAATTTTAATATGAACTCTGCAGGTGAAAACAGTAAACCTAATGCTCAAATAGGATGCTGGACATCCTGCCCATGGCCTTCCCTTCAATAAAAAATAAGACTTTAGTGTCCCAGAGATAAGCACTCATAATTCCTGATTTGCAATTTGGAGTATCAATACTGAGCAGTGCTGCACTAACTCACTTGTGTGCAGACTTCAGTTGTAGTGTAGTTTTGCCACAGGTGTGTTCTGAATTTTTCCAGCTAGATAGCACTGCTTCATGCTATTTGAGTGGGATTGTAAACCAAAATAACACAAAGCCATCAGAGAGTGTTAACAACCAATATCTCATGCATGGCTGATATCATAATCAATGTGCTGGGAACCTCCAGGCCTGAAATCTTTTTGCTGTGCCTGGAAGTAATTAGAGATTGGTAGAAGTGCTTTTGATGCTTGGACATAAGTATGTGTAATTCGAATACAATAGGAATACTGGAATATTGTGTTGTCTTGTGGTTAAGGATAGGGACTAAGGCTCCAGAAACAGGACCTGATGCTGATTTGCTTTGTGAGTTTAGTCATGTTGCTTAACTTTCCCCTGTTGCTAGTGATACTTTCATGTATCACAAGAGAATTCGGCATTAGATTCCAGCACTGTTAAAGCACTTAAGATCCTTAAATGAAGGGCAGTAAAGAAATGCTAAAACACTAATTTAGTTGGTTTATAAACTTG
Organism: Oreocharis arfaki; assembly: GCA_013398015.1. NCBI lineage: Eukaryota > Metazoa > Chordata > Aves > Passeriformes > Paramythiidae > Oreocharis > Oreocharis arfaki. The sequence continues at coordinate 40,020 of VZRR01007504.1, read as the reverse complement.
GGGGCTAGAGCATAATTTTCCTCAGTGCTCTGCAAGTGTGAGCACCCAGTAACACCCACAGTTTTGGTGGTGTTCAAACCATGATCAGACAACTCAAGAAAAAGGGGTTATTACAAGAGATGTTTATTTCTGCCAGAGGAGGGGAGGGTATTAATACCAAAGAGGGATTCTTCCAGCCTGATAGTTGTTAGCAGTGCGGTTGTATGTGGCCTGATCCATTCCCACTTGAAGCTGCTGGGAAGATTTCTGTAGCCTTAGTAGGATCTGTGTTTATCCTAAGGGATAAATCTCTCCCTGAAGGTCTGTCTCAGCCTCAGGGTTCAAACTCATGATCTCCAGTGATTCGTTCCAGATTCGGCTAACACAGTATTGCTCCCAGCTTTTCCTACTGCCTTGTTTTCCAGATGCTGCTATCCCTGTGACAAGAGTGGCAGAACTGACAGTGTACCCCCTTGTCAGCTCCCCTGGTTTGCTGCTGTCTTGTGCCTTGGCTGTCAGGGAGGGGCTGGTTGCGGATTGCAGCATCTGAGGAGCATAAACTGAACTGTGAGGCAGCTGCTGTAGTGGCATTTAAACCCAGCACAGGGGTGGGGCAGGCAGAGGTGGCCTGAATGTCTGACAGTAAGAGATTGCTGGAAACACCCCTCATGATACTTCCAGAAGACAATTGTGTTGTAGTGGTGAAGAATCAATCAAATCGTATCAGAAAATATGAATAATTTTCTTGCAATTTTATATTGTTCCTAATGCCATGTATTTCCCTTGTTCACACTAAGAAATTTTAACTCTCCTATCTCTGGATAAATAAAGATATACATAGCATGGTCCCTGCTGCCCTCATGCAGCCAGAATTGCAATGATTAGAGAAATAAAACAGCTCAGTTCTACTTGGCACATCCTGTTGCTTACCTTACTCTGAATGTCCATCCCTGAATTCTCCAGCAAAAGACCTGTAGTATGAATACTACTTCAAGACCTGCACTTCTAACCCCATTTTAAGTGATTTCATTAGCTGCCAAGTTTATTTTTGGCCATTTTGGCCTCTCTTAACTACTCTTCGTTTTTTCTAGGTTACTTTTGTCTTTGTCCTCCTTTTTGCAGAACAGTTGCTTCTCTCTGGGTTATTGGGCCCACCTCTATTCTAATTGTTTAGGCATTTTTATATATACCCCAGAAGTGAAGGGAGGTGGAAAATTATATGAATAAATACCTACAAGTATTTACATGAATAAAACAAGTTGTGCTCCATAGTTGGCAGGGGCAATCAGTGTTTTCTAAATGATAATGTTGCTTGAGCAGACTCTTTGTGTGGTCATTTCGTTTTTCCTGGTAACAGGCAGTAGATGGAAAGTAGGTGGGTTCTGGATCCAGTTAACTTTTTCAAGAAGATTTGATTGTCTGTCGCTTTCTGATGCCTGGAGATGGACTCCTGGAGAGATTGGGAAAGGCAGGAGGAAGGAAGCTGCAAATGGGACAAGAGTAAGCCAGGAGGGGCACAGCCATGTGGCAGGACCTTTTTTTTTATCCAAGGGGCATTTTATATCCTGATGTCAGTTAAATAGAAGTTCTTTATTTCCAAAGTGGAGCTGTCTCAGCCTGCATTTTGAAGTTGCTGCCGAAGTGGGAACTTAGAAAGGTGTAGTGTATGTGCATGGGCAGCAGATTTACCTAAGCCACACTTTGTGCAGGACTGCGTAATCTTGTAGAGCTGTTGCAGAAAGAAGACCTCAAGTTGAACAAGAATCTTGTCCCAGATTTCTGGCTATTCTGATGATCTCACTCATAATGCTGTTAGAGGATCTAAAGGCATTATACCCTGTTGGCTTCTTCTGCATAAAAACAGTGTGTGTGGGAGAAAGCAGCTGGGGGAATAACGATATTTGTCACATGGAGAGAGGATTAAATTGGCAGGGAAATCAACTTTATTTTCAAGCATCTAAGAGGCTATTAGAGACAATGGAGCATAAAAGAGAGAAACCCTAGATTAAAAACTGAAAATGTATTTGGCAGCCTCCTCCTGAAACAAGCCACAGTAATTTAACCAAGTGCTTCAGTAATCAAATAGATCGTTGTATGACTGCTCTGCAAGTGATGCTGGAGCTCCTTCCTCCATCTCGCTGGGACTCAACAGTGGTGGATTTGTCTTGGCCATGTGAGTTGCATGCATGCTGTTGGAAGGGTAGGAAGTCACTGGAATTGTTTAGCCCTTGTAGTCATTTTAGGTTTAGCTCAGCAGCGTCATCTGATGCAGAGTGTTCGCAAAACCTCTCTGCTATGCTGTCTTCTGGATGTTGTACCCAGAGGTTGAAGTTGTGTGTAAAGTCTCTGGCACTTGTGCTGCAGGCTGCTCAGCTGCTGTCACAGCTCTTTGAATTTCAACTTCTTCTGTGGCTTCAGTGGTGGGACTTGTGTTTTTGAAGCAGCAGTGACCAGTTTCAGCAGTGCTTGCTGGGACCTGCTGAGCTAATCAAGAATTCACATTGTGTTTTGGTACTTTACAAGTTTGGAGAGTTAAATTATTAATCAGTGTGTTTGGGTAATTGTTTGTGGTGTCCCTTTACCAGAACTCTAGGGGAAAAAAGCCCACTGCCAATCAGATTTTTTTTAAGAGGAAAAACTAAAATAATCTGCCAAGTGCTGCTTATGTTGAATCCCTATAGAGAAGAGCATGGTGTGCTCCTTGAGAGCTTTGCTTTCCAGGGGCCTTGTTCTGCACAGCATGGAAGACTGCTGGGGACTTGGGAGCATTCATCTTCTCCGAAAAGAGCCTGGGGATCTTGAGAGATCAGACCTATGTTACAGGCAGGGTGGCTTACAAAATGCAGCATGGCACTGTGTTCAGAGTTGACTGGGGTGCTGGGCCGAAACAACCTCTAAAATCCAGAGTAGCACTTGATGTTGGCTGTTGGTAAGTGCCTAGTGCTATTCCTGTGTAGTACATCCTAGTTGAGTCATTAATATTCTGGCATGCTTTTATTGCTCTGTTTATTATTCCTAACATTTTAAAACTTGCTCCAAAGAAAGAATAAAAATATATTTGCTAATGTAGAGGCTTATTAGAAGACTGGTAAAAAAACCTCCATATATCTATGGAACTTCATACAGTCAAATCTTTTTAATCACAGTGTGTGTTACTTGCAGCTCTCAAAGGATTTGGGTTATTCCCCTCCTCGTGCATCCCACTCGTGCATCTCTTTTAGGCAGGAAATTACAGACTTGGTGGCAAGGGAAGGGGCCTCAGTGGGTAATGCAGGGTGGGAGCTCAGGCTGGACCAGCTTAGCCCTGGACCCTTTGCCAGCAGTCGGGGTGAGCAGTGTTTGCAGCATCAGAACTGTCGCGATGCCTCAGCGCTGCCACGTTGTGATTGAGTGGTTCCTGGCGCGGGGGTCAGCTCCAGGTCCGTGTCCCAGCGAGGCTATGGCTCCTTTTAGAGGGAACAGGGAAATAAACGCTTGTCCTCACAGGAGCAGTCCCATCACCCTCCTGGGAGGCCGTGGAGCCGTGTTACCGGATCAGCTCATCCCAGCTCATTCTGGAAGGAGCTTCCCAGGCACTGGGAAACCAGCTCTTGTGTGTGACCAAATCCCTGGGATAACAAAGCCTGGCTGTTACACCCTTCTTCCCAGCCGCTGTATTGCAGTGCGGACACCTAGCAGGATAACCCCTCCGTCCCACCCCCCTCCGCTCCCTCCTTTCTCTTGGTGGGATTTGCTGTGCTGACAGCGCTGTTCAGAGGGTGGCAGCGGAGCAGGGCTGGGGAGGAGGATCCGGGCCCTTTAAACCGCTTAGCATGCGGTTCACACGGCTCCGGGCCAGCTGTTCCTTTCTCCTTCTGCCCTCACTCGCAGGAGTTGTTTGCTGAGCTCAGAGCTCCTGTGCAAAATTGCTTTTCAAAAGAGCCACTTTCTGCTTAATTAAACAATGAGCCGCCGTCCCTCTGCACATCTGTAAAGCTCCCTCCGAAGCCCCTTTATCCCACAAACTGCTCCATTCTTACCTCCATTCACTTGTAAATCTTAACCCCCCCCTCCACCCTGATCATCTCACTGGCCCTTTCTTTTTCCCTTTCAAGTAAGACTGAGGGGCTTGGACTGTCTGTGGGGGTGGCAGGGTTGGGTGGACAGGAATCGATTTAATAGTGCTTGGCCCGGTATGAAAGTCTAATACTAGCAAAGCAGATATGAGCCCAAAAGTGAGAAGCGATTTCTGTATTTAGAGGAATAAAATCATGGCAGTTTCGTAAGCTGAGCTGAGACACGGACTCATCCAGCAGCCAGCGGGGACACAGCCACCAGCCAGGCCGGGAGGGGGGCAAGGAGTTGACTTCAAGGCTTTTTCTGATCCAGCTGGCAGTGCCAGGGAGAGCCCAGCCCAGGGAATTCCCTCGGCCAGGCTGGCTGCATGCAGAGCAGTGCCGGGCTGCCAGGGAATCCCTCTCCGCTCTGGTAGGAACAGCCACCTTCCTCTGTGGTCCGGAGTTGCACAGCAGCTCTGTGTAGTCTCTTTAATAGCAATAAGGTTTTCCTTTTTTAGCCCTCAGTGCCTGTGCACAGACCCAAAATTCAGAAACCAGGAAAATAGGAGAGAGGGGAAATTTCAGTTTGCTGGGTTTTGGCAAAGCTTTACACTGGCAATTAGTAATGCATTCCCTGAATTGTCTTGCTGAGAGCTTAAAAAAAAATTAACCAGTAACATCCAAGGTTAAACAGGATAAATGAATGGAAAAGTGATGAGGTGGGATATCTGCTTTATCATTGGGAAGGACAGATTATAGCCAGCGTGATGCATTATCATCTAGCATAGATTGATAGGGAGGAATGAAGAAATGGGAGTTTAGTGCATTAGCAGAAGAGTCCTGACTGCAAAAACTGTTAGACCATGGCACAGTCTGCTTCAGGTTTGGTAGCAGGTCTACAGTGCTCAAGCCTCTTAAAATCAGAGCAAACAAGGCTCAGCATGGTCTTTTGTTGAGAATAATTCTGCGCTGGCAGAGGGATAAAATCACAGGACCTGTTAAGGAGATGTTTTTTGTAATGTCTGCGATCCCCAGGCTGGTACTTCACTGCTGGGGCGATAGTCTTTGAGGCTCTCTCAGCTCCTTCCTTTGACAATTTTGAATGAGAGGCAAGACTCTGGGCCAACACTAGTGATCTGTGATCCTAATTCAAAGAAATAGTTTGCTGCGCTGGCATTTATTGGAGTGCCTGAAGTGACAGTAGTGTTGGGTGTTACGGGATTAGATGCTCTGACTTTGGAAATGAGTAGGGATTAGGTTTATCCTGAGAATCAGCTCAAAGCTCAAATCCATGGGAGCCGATGGATCTGGAGGCTTGCTGCTGGCTAGCAGTGGGATTGGAGATCCCTTGAACTTGTATTCTCCAACCAGCAGTCTGTGGGGAGTGGAAGATCCCAAGCAGCTCCTCTCCAGTTCATAAGCATTGTAATTAAAACCTCAGGGCTGAGAATTGCTGGGTGATAGCTGGGATCTGAGTCCTCACTGCTAACAGGAAGGCTATGAAAGACCTCTGTGATCCATTCCCATTTTGTGGACACAAGAAAATTAAGAAGAGCATTGCTCTTCTAGATGAGAAGCAAGAAAAAGACATCCTAAAGCAATTAAAAATTACAGAAGTCAAGACCTTGGTGTTCGTTTGTAGCAGACAAGAACAGCTGAGAGCAGCAATTGCAATTCTCTTATGCCTGGCTGTAGTTACCCCCTAATTTCTTCCCTAGTACTTAGATCACTGCCCATTCTAGTGTGTGGCAGGATTGGCTTGTGCACTTGTCAGAGAAAATGGATTTTGCTCTTACTGGAAAATTTGCCTGGCTGCTCACTCTGCGTAGTACCAAGTCCATTTGCCTGTGACTCCATTTATATCAGCTATTCCAGGTCTTTTTCTGCAGTTTATGGCACACCATGGTCTGCTTCAGAGAGTGATTTGCATATCAGATGGGAGGCTGGAGGAGTTGGAAGGATCCCTTAGGTCTGGTTTTGAGCTCTTTTAGAGAGCAGATTCCTGGCAGGTCCTTGGATCCAAAAGCAAAGAGCAGTCATGCACCTGGAAGAGCAGCAGATATTGGGAGCTGGTTTGTCTGTTTTAAAAACAAGCTGCTTAAGCAGGGAAAAGGGCATACAAATTGTTTTTCCATATATTTCCATGCAGGCAGGGGGAATAATGGCAGAGGAGCGGCAGGGAAGGGGCTTTGTCATGGTTACAGGCCGGTGGCTGAGAATGTGGGTGGAGCAGCACTCGTCCAGAGTTAGTGACCTCAGCAAATTGGAGCTCAGCCATGGTCAGTATGATAAATGATCTTATTCTGGGTCAAAGAAATGGTACCCCACAGGGAGGTGTCCGCAAGGCGGCCCGGGAAAGTGCCGTGCTCCTGCAGCACTGACCCCTTAGTGACCAGTGCCACATATATCTTATTTACTGCGGACCAGAAGGGAATTTTCCATGGTTCAGCCTTTATAGGGTTCCCATATTTCCCTGAAATAATCTCTCAGTTCTGCAAAAAAGGCAAGAAAAGAGATGTAATTACACCTTCTGAGTGCCCTTCGAGGCTTTGCACAAGTTGGTATGTAGATTTTAAGGCAGGGGACACAGAGGTGTCTGGTCCTTGCATGCGTTTGTGAATCTACGAGCGACCTGTACAGCTCCCTGAGAGGTAAGGGCTGTGTGTCCTTGTCGACTGGTATCAGAGTTGCACAAAATCCTTCCATGTTTCTGCACCTTTATCAGTTCATTGTGAGATCCTTCTAGTGCAACACCCAGCTTGGTGTTTCTTATTTGAGGCACCTGGTTTCTCTATGCACACTGTGAGTGCCCTCTTTTCTGAGTTGTCACTGATGGATCTGTCAGGCCCAGGAGGTTTTATTGAACTAGAAAAGATCTATGGATTTCAGCCCTGCTTTTGAGGGTACAAATGAACCCAGGCAGTGCTGAAATTGAGTATTAGATGCATTCCTGTTCCAAGGGAAACTCAGCGGATTGTTCATGAAGGAACAGTTGGGGCAATGCAGAAGGTCAGGCCTTGGAGGATTCGCAGGAGGACAGAGCAGACTGTGCAGTTCTCTCTGGCACAACCAGGAGTATTTGTGGGGCAGCTGGGCTGAACAGGAGCCGAGGCTATTGGGTTTTGTGCGCGCTCACTGCAGTTCCTGCATCCCGTCCTCTTGCGTGACAAGGCAATGACTTGGTGTCACTGCAAGCACACATCTCGTTATCCTGAGTGCTGTGTTTCACTGGGTGATCGGTTTTCTGCATATATTGTGGGCTTGAGCTCCCATCTGTGCACTTGAACTAAGCCGTTTTCTCAAATGTTTGCCATTTTTTCTTTTTTTAAATTAACTTTAGATTATTTTTTTCTGAGAATTTGGAGAGGGTTGATGTACTGTTAGCACAGGCAGCAGAAGCTGTCTCTGTGTAGAAATAAGACAGAGATTTCCTACCATGTGCTTCATGGTAGGAAACTAAACTCCTTTGCAGTATGAGAATATTTCCGCTTTCTTGGCTGGTTCAGTCTTGCGTTTCCTCTGATGCTGCCAATGGTGAGGACAGTTAATGAGAATTAAGAGTGCATTTTTGATGTGATATTTGTTTGCTGTGAGTGAAATGGAGTAGGCTACCAAAATGATTTCAGTAAGACCGTGCATCAGTGATAAAAATATATCATTACTGCAATGAGCTGGGTTCGAGTTGGTGATGCTGGAGCAAAATGCTATATTGTCTCAGCTCTCACCTGAACCTCCCTTCGGAGCCAAAATGCACAGCGGGTTTTGCAGCCAAATGACAGCACCTGTAGTACAACTGTGCTCCTGCCAAAGCAGATGCCTCTGTTCTGTAGTGGGGGCCAGCTTCAAACCAACACGAGTGTGAAATTGCTGTGTTGTAATGATGGTTTAACTTGTCAGCAGATGTGGTGCCTGAGATTTTTTCCTTCTTTATATGTCATCTTTTGAGAAACTGCTGTTTGCAAATCCTTGGCCCAGGGAGCTGGAAACCTGTTAGACCTGTAGCATAGTATCAGAAAGAAAATGTCTTAGGAACACTACGTATGTCAGCTCTAAGAGATAAGCAGTTGTACTATAATTTACCTCTTACTATTTCCATCATGAGAACACGGCGTCCTGACCTGTTGATCAAGACGGCTGTTCAAGGCTCTGAGCTGCAAGATGGCTTCTCCACAGACCACTTGCAATGGAAGTAATCTTGTTCCTTTTCAATATCTTACTTGTGGGAGATAGTTTTGGTGTGGCTGTGGTCATCTGTCATCCTTTATAATTGATTTGTTCTAGTATTATTGGTGTATAGGACATAGAGAAATGAAGGTGGGTGAAAAAATTCAGTGCTGATAAAGCAGATGAACGTATTACACCTTAAAGTTGATTGTGGAGAAAGGGTCTTAATTTTTGTACCTTTGGAGTGAGCAAGCTCCAGGCATGCACAGGAGTGTCTGGGTTTTTTTCCTACTTTTTAAATTCTTCAGTATGTGTGTACATGACTTCTGGGTAGGAGTAAATGAATGTAGGCTCAGGTGGGGCTGAAAATAACATTTATTATGGAAGGAGATGGGGCAAGGGAGTCTTCCAGCTCAGCCTCAAATAAATCAGTCCTCTCGCCCCTCCGTCCAGGCTGCTTCTAGGTGGCTGCCTTTTATCCAGCTGGTGCAGCCTGTTTCTGTTTAAATGATCTCTCCCAAAAGGTCCCAGAGGAAAGGGCTGCTTGTTCCATGCAAGGAGAATGGTGTATGGCACAGCTCATTGTTGTGTGCCCTGCCTCAAGTGCATAAATATGAAACAGTTCGCGGGTGATGCTGCGATGGGGCTGGTGTCCCCTTCACACCCCTCTCCCTCTCCTGAAGGATCCTCTCCATCTTTCTTCCTTTACAGCTTTCATTTCTTGGTGATGGAGAGCGGGAGCTGTTTGGGTGTGAGATCCTGAGGGCTTGACATTGCAGCAGCATTTTTCAGGGGAAGGTGAATGTAGTTAACTCTTGTTCTGATGGCTGACCGACCGCTATGGTGCATGTGTGTGTAAATATGTATATATGTATATGTAAATACACACCTTCTTAGTGGTGCTCCCTGTCCCCGGTGCATGTTACTAGGAAGGAGTCAGAAAATTGTCTATTTTGTTAGTTTAACTACATATCATTACACGGGAGTAGTGGGTTGGCCCCAGGCAGGTGATCCAGCTCACCAGGCAGTTTTGAGGCACAAAGCAGCTCCTTTTGCCCAGATCAGAATGATCCAGTGCTCAGAGGCAGCAATACCTGTTGTGCTTCAGGAAGCCCCATGGTGGCATCAGGGTGTTGAGGGCAGACTGCTGGTTTGGAGGCACCAATGCTCTGGGAAAGCATGGGGAACACAGGGAATCTCAGAGCATCCCTCTCCCCCTTTCCCCAAGAGAAGAGGCCCCCATCTGCTGCAGATGGACATATCCCCATTGCCTAGTTGATGTGCACCTGCCTGCACCAGGGCTGTTCATCCTGGCTGTGACGGAAGCAATGAGGGTGACATGACTTGGAAGAACCCCAGTTTGGCTCTGGGTAACATCCATGTTCCCATAAAATCCTGGGGTAAGGCTTGGGCTGAGTCAAGCCATTACAAATGCATTTATTATCGCTGGTCATGAAGCAAACACACACGGGGAATGGTACACAGAGTGAATTTAGCTCAGAGAAGCACGTGTGGAAAGGTTCTTCATGACTGCAGTGAGCTTACCTGACATAAGAAACCCATCCTGCCATCCCAGCTCCTCCTGGAGCGGGGCTCCAGCCCTCACTGGTGAATTTGTGCCTTCAGAAAGCTTCCTTGCTTCTTGAAAACAAACAAAACTCTTTTGGGGCTTTCAAAGGGATGTTTAAAGGAGCCCCAGGAGAATAACTGATTGTGGATTCAGAATGATGAAGTGGTTTGTGGAACAGTGAAATATAGAGGCAAATGCAGCAGAGCTCCACTTTGCAATTTGTCAGCTTCTCTAAACCCTGTAACGTATTGTTCTCCCCCCGTCTCTCCTCACCTCTCCAATAGGAAATTAACTGATGCTATCACTAAAGAAATTGTTTTTGCCTCACAAAGTAAAATTGATACTATAAAAACCCACCAGCAGTGTCTCCTCCTCCTTTTACATGAAGACAAATCCTTCCTGTCACCTACTGAAATGGAAAGATAAAGGCTGAGCTTTAATAAAGAAGCTCTAAGCATAAAGTGTAGAAGGAGGGAGCAGGCACTCCATGGAGACACTGCAGGTGTGATGCTGAGGGATGCTGTAAGTGTCCAAAATGCAACTATGGGCCAGGGCCCATCAGTGTGTTTAATGCATGGCCATGGACAGGTTTGGGCCCCAGAGCTCCCAATGTCTCCAAGAGTTTGTGCTGGTTTTGGTGCAAAAGTGTCTGTCTTTGCTCCGTTCAAGTTCTTAGGCTTGCTTGTTTGGACTTTTTAAATCTAATTAAACACACAGAGAATTAGACATAATTTGTTGGGTAACAAGATCATGCACAAGATATGGGATGTGTCAAAGAGACCTGAATATTGGGAATCTGCTGCCCGATTGATGCTTCAGCAGAAGCTGCATTCATCCTTTGTGGGATGAGTTTTCTGTGGGAAACCTCTTCTGCCAAACCATAGGGACAGGACTGTCTGTGTGTTTCTTTGCAGCTATCCCCATCCATCTTGCATGTTCCTCATCTGCTCTTTCGTGGATAAACAATCACTTTGCTCTGGCATCGCCAGGAGACATCAGCTAGTTTGTAAACCCTGTCCTTCCTTCTTCCAGGGGATATCAGAAACCTGCTTAAGTGGATCAAACAGAATCTGTTGAAAGAGCGACCAGAATTATTTATGCAAGGGGAATCTGTGTAAGTACCACTGTTATGAATTCTCCTTGTGTTTCTCTGTTGATCCCCACAGTTTGGGGGATTTTTCTACTGGGGGGGATTTCCTTTTGAGTAAGTCAATGACCACGAAAACACAGAATTTGCTAAAGTGATAATTGGAGGTATCCCACCCACACTTTGCGTTGTCCGCAGAGAAGATCTTTTGCAGCCCTTACCCCAAATCTTTAAACCTTAAACATAAAGTGGGGCCATTTATACTTCCTCTTCATTGTCACTTGGAACAGAGTAGCACCTGTATCCTCAATTCCAGGAGTTTTAGCAGGTCTGTCTGTTCCCTGCTGACATCACTGGGACTGAAGCAGTCATTCTGAGAAATGCCAACAAATACTTCTTCTGGGAAATGTATTTTTATTATCAAAATGGGGCCAGCCTCATGGAGGGCGGGGGGTGGAAAAAAAAAAAGAAGGCAAGAGAAATGGAGCAGAGTGAGCTGCACAAGCCGTCCCTGACTGCGGGGCGGCGCTGGGGGTGTTTAACATTCGTCACAGATCTTTGTGAGCTGAAGTGTGTGCCAGGTTCCCTGGTAACAAGAGAGACAATTGCAGGACACTGAAGATCAAAGAGGGGGGAATCCCTTTGCTTGGAATCAGGAGCTTGGAGTGGATCCCAGATGTTTAGTGCCTCTGGAAGGGGCACCAGAATGGCTTTCCCTACCTTCACATTGAGCTCTCTGCACTTGACTGTTGTGCGTGGGTTTTAATTACCTGGCTGTTCTGCATCATACGGAAATGCAGTCATCCTGGAGCATCCTTGGGAATGGTGCCTTTTCATTCAAATGAGCTTTGGGATTGCTCCTGCATCCCCTTTATTTGATCTAGAAAGGGCACAGACTGTACCTGTTTCCACCTCCATGCTAGGATCCCCTTTTTGGCTTTATAGGCAGTCAGCTTGTGATCTGTGCTGTGACATCCCTTGTTCTTAACTATTTGTGGAGCTTTTTAGCAGCCCTGTATCCTAATTATTTCTCTCTATTCTGCAGGAGGCCAGGAATTTTAGTGCTCATCAACGAGGCAGACTGGGAACTAATGGTCTGTACTCCTTCAGTTTGACTTTCTTTGTTGAAAATACTACTCTCTCTGTTCTGTGGTTGCTCTCACAGAAGCTATTTCTGATTCTTGCCCCAAGCCAAGCATCTCGTATTTGAGGGGGAAGGGGCAGGCTGGAATCTATCTCCTGTATTGTGGCTGTTCAAAAGCCTGGAGCCTCTCTCTAGCCTGCTGAGTCTCATCAGCCAGACAGGGTCTGAAGAGAGATCACCCTTTTTCCCTGGTCTCTGGCACTGGGTTTTGCCCCTACGGCTACTGGCAGTTACCCCCACATGTGGGGTGACAGCGTGGGGGGCACCTGGGGACCTTCATGCCCCACACAGAACCACCTTCTCTGAAGTCAAGTGGTGCCTGGCAGGTAAAGGCCACAAGGAGATTTCAACTCAAACAGGCACCTGGTAAATGTCTTCCCTTCCCAGCCCACTGTTGTGCTCAGACAACAAACAGCCCCTTGCCATTTCCCTGCCTCAGGCAACCACCTGTTCTGTCAAAACACTGGTCCAGAAAGCACTGTGGGGTATGAGCATCAGCACTGTGGCTGATCTCTCACCTTTGCTTCTGTTTTGATGAAAACATCAGTCTGTCCCCTTCTGCTCTCCCTAATACTCACCATCTTTTTATGAGCGGTTTTCTCTTTGCAGCTTGTATTTGGAAATGACATTTAAACAATTTTTCATATTTTTTTCTTGGCCTGCAGGGTGAGCTGGATTATAAACTCCAGGACCAGGATAATGTGCTTTTCATCTCAACATTGCACGGTGGATGAACTCCTGAAAAAACAAGAGGATGTAAATCCATATCCCTGGGAAAAAATATCAAAACAAAAACCTTAACCCACCCAAACTTCTCTTGAACTGCCTGTGTCCAGTCTCTGCATCTTCCCACTGCGTTCACTTGTTCTAGACATCCAAATAAAGCCCCGCCAGCCTGCGGCCTTCTGTCCACCGTAACAGCATCCATCTTTTGGTCCTCGTTTCACCTCTCCTGACTGCACTTCCAGGTACCCTAACAAGCAGAGAGCACCTCATCATGTGGGACTTTGGTTTTTCTCTGACAAGAGGAAGAGGGATGCTGAACCCTGAGTAGGATAACATGTCTTAACAGGCAGTGAGGTGTTCTGGAGGAGTTGTACCTGTTTTGGGGGAAGGCTGGGGTGCCTCTGCCTTGGTGCTGGGAACCAGGATTCTTTTAACACAATGCCTAAAGTTGGTATGATCTCTGCACCAGCCACGGGAACGGTGAGAAAGTGCAAGGAAACAAAAGGTGGCTTGACTAGCTTTTCCATAGGGTAGCGATATGACAGCTCCAGAGCCCTCAGAAGTGACTTTCCACTTGTCATGATATTTATTTATGGGAAGCAGGAGAGAAACAGGCTTTTTTGATTTCATATTTCTGATCCCTCATGCTGCTTTCATACCAGAGCTGAGGCAGGGTGAAGTACTGGCCCATGAATAATGTCAATTTATAATGATTTGGTTGGAGGGGAAACAAACCCTCACCCGGCCTGAGACAGCATGGAGTGATCAGGGCAGCAAATGATCTTTCTGTCACCGTGATAGACAGAATTGATTGGGCTGCACTGCATTCTGTGCAGGTGGGAGCTGCAGCCTGGCTGGGGAAGGGCTGGGGCTGGAGATGCACAGTTAAAGTGCCAAGACCTGAGATAGTCAGTGACTTTTAACCCTTTCCATCAGTGGAAGGGAGAGGCTTCTTGCTGCGTGCCCTGAGGAAGTCCTGTGAGCACTGTGGGTGTGTGTGGCTCTGCTAGGGCATGGGTGTTGTTGGCTTTCACAGACTGGCCCCGCCAGCCAGGAGGCCATGGCGAGAGCAGAGGGACAGGATCGGAGAGGATAGCATTGGCACCAACAGGTCAGAAGCGTGCTGTATGAGCTTCCAGGAGTGCCTGACCAAGATTGTCCTCCTGTGCTCCCCCCTGCCCTGCTCACCTGTTTCGGCACGGCTCCGGCAGCATGCAGAGAGGTTCCTGGTGGCAGCTCCTGCCTGAGCTGCAGCTGTCATGAAGCAGAGGGCTCAGTCGGTGCATCTCAGAGCTGATCTGCACCATGTACTGCTCTGAGAGCCCTCGATCTTCAGGAGCTGCTGAGGAGGTGGGGAGCAGCCGGTGCACCAGCTCCTGCTCAGGCAACCTGGCCCAACACCCTGAGTGCTGCACACAACGAGCCTCTCCTGCCCTGCGCCTGACGGAGGAATTCCTCTGTCTGATGCGGAGAGAGTAATTCCCTCAGCTGACTTCTCCACTGACTCCTCTCTCACATTTACCACAACCTGCGGAACTAAAAGCACCCACAGCCTGCGATGCTGCTGCATCTGAGGAGCCCCAGCTTCAAACCACTGCTGGTGACAAACCGATATTCAGCCTTTTCCAAATCCAGCCACAGCAACTTTAGTCCAGCTAACGCCATTTGTAAATGACACAGACGGGCCGAAGGTTCTTCTCTGTCCCAAGTTCCTGGCCCTTAGCTTAGCTTAGCTGGGCCAGGACAGTGGAAGGGGATTCCAGGTGGTGGTAGGAGCTGGCTGAAAAACAAGGAACCTGTGTGGCGTGCAGCTTGGAATGGACTGAAACACAATAGGAAAAAGCAGGTTCATCTTCAGTGCTGCTGCCTTGCCTTTCCTCTACCCTGCCTCTGTGCCTTAGGCTGGGCTTGTCTGTTCTCATCCCTCCCAGCTGTTTGCTCAGAGAGGATGGGTTCCTTCCCCGGGAGCTGTTAGTCCCCTCGATAGTGCAGGTAGACCCAAGTGGCTTAACTCCTGATGTAGTAAAAGCTGCCAATCACTGCTAAAAAAAAGCTAGAAATGGGAAGATGAGGGAAGCGAGGGGGCTGGAGAAGAGGGGTACAGCAAAATCCTGTAACAACAGCAACAAAAAGTTTCTGAAATAAAAGCCTTTAAAAACGTTCTCTGCCTCCAGCTTTGTCCTAGGTAGGCTCTTGGTGAAATTCTGCTCGGATCTTGTAATGCTTCCCTCCTCCTCCTGCGTTTCCTTGGCAGCCCCAGCCGAGCCGCTTGGCTGGTGGATTCATAAAGCCTCTCTGTTAGAACGAGCCTTCCTCCGGCCGCCGTTCCGCTGGGGCTGCTCCGCTGCGAGGAGCTCACGGAGCCTCGCCGCATCGGTGACCGCCGTGCCCGCAGCCCGGGGTTGCTCTCCGTCAAGCCCGCCCGGTGCCCGAGCGGTGGGGCCGATTGTCGGCCCCGCGGAGACCCGGCGCAGTCGGAGCGGCCTCCGTGTGCCCGGCGCCAGCCGGGTCTGCGGCAAGAGGACCGGAAGAGTGTCCCGGTGCAGGGGGCCAGGCGCACGCCGAAATACGTTAAATGAAATTAGGCCGCAATGGTAAAATAGATAAATGAAAGAAGGATAAACCGGGATGGAGCCGCAGGGCCGAAGCGCCCGCCCGCCTCGCCTGGCTGCGGCCCCACCGCCCCCGGCAAAGCGCCGGTGCCAGAGGCTCGGGCCCTCCGTCCCTGCCCGGTGCCTGCCCGGTCGGGACTGGCCGTCCCGGTGATGACCCGGCCAGTATTTGACGCATTAAGACCGAGCACCCTCGGCCGCGCCGAGCAGAGCGGAGCCGCCGCTGGTGTTCCCTTAGTTTTCCTGAAATCCTGGCCCCGACCCCCAAGACGCAGTCGGGAGTGGTTACCTGCCGTGCCCCGGGCCCGGGGAGGGTCCGTCCTCTGTCCTGTGCCCCGAGAACCGTCCTGGAGCCCCGCCGGAGGAGGTGAAACCTCTGCTACAGATGTCCAGACACAATTCTTGGTTCGTACGGCTCCATCGCACAAGAATTGCGTTTGGACAATCAGGAGCGGAGATTCCCGTCCCAGGCTCGCGGGATCTTCCAGGGGGAATCCGGCTGGAGCCTGGAAAAGAAGGACACACGGGCCCTGAGCCGGCTCCCGCCGCTTCCCGCTCCCGCTCCCTAGCCCCGCCGAGCCGCTGCTCCATCCCCGACAAGTTTCGAGTGCAGACGCGGCGTTTCGCATCCCGGGTTCCATTTAATGGCACCCCGAGGAGTTTAATTTTATCTATTCGTTTCTTACCCCTCAAAAAAAAAAAAAAAAAATTAAAAAGCAGCCCTATTTAAAAAATAGGAAAAAAAAAAAAAAAAAAAAACCCAAAACCCCAAAAATAAAAAAAAAAAAAGAAAAAAAAAAGGAAAAAAAGAAAAAAGGAAACGAAAGAGAAACGAACAAGAAAAAAGATAGAAAACGAAAACTGACGATCCATCCCTGCCGGAGCAGCCCCGAGGCAGCGGGGGGTCGGTGCGCAGGGGCTGGCGGCCGCGGCGGGGCTCGGTGTCTCCGGCAGCCGCGGGGCTCGGCGGGGTGATGCTGTGGGCACAGACCCCGGCCCCGCGCTGCAGCCGCGCCGCTCCTGCCTTGGAGAATCCACTAATTCCAAGCGGATCGCCCTCAAAATTCGTGCACTTTGAAAAAATCTCCGAAATTTGTAAATGACCACTGGAGGGAAATATTAATAATAATAATAATTTTAAAAATAAAAATAAAGGAAAAAAGATGAAAAATCCAGGCGTCTTCCCCAGTCCCTCCTCACCGACTGGCGCCCACGAAGTTGGGAACAAATCCCCCCTCTCCAGCCAGGGAAAATCCCGGCCCGCTGCCGGCGCT
>VZRR01007504.1:0-19414 GCA_013398015.1 Oreocharis arfaki | reverse complement strand
GGTCAACTCGAAAACAAAACCTTTTGAAATACCTACTCTCCATCACTGCCAACATTGTCCCCTGCCAGCGGGGGCCTGGCACGGCCCCTCGACGCCTCCAGCCCGGCCGCTGCCCACCCCAGCGGTCAGCAGCTGGGGGGAAGGGGGGACAGAAGGGTATTGTGCCGAAGGAGACAGCTTTGTTTTCGGCCACAGCTGCCCCGGATTGAGATGGGACCGACTGTCAGCCTCAGTGGGGGGAGAGGTGGGAAGGGACGGAGGGGACAGGAGTACGCGGGTCAGCACATCGCAGGGGGGACCTGGTCCATCGGGGACCCCTCTGTCGCTGTCCCTCTGAGAGGCGGCATTGGGAGGGACAGAGGGCAGCTCCCTGTTGTCCCTGGAGTCAAGCCTCAGGGTGTGCAGCCTCTCCCTGACCACTGGGGCTGAGGCAGCCTAGCGTTGGTTTCCTGCCTCAGTTTCCCCTTGCCGCGGGAGGCGTCCCTCTGCCCACTGACAGGTGCCTGGGGGCCAGGGAGCTGCTGGCTCTGGTGCCAAAAGGCGTGGCCCAGACTGGGGAGAAAAGGGACCATAATGAGACTGAATCAGCTGTGCAACCCAGGAGTGTCAGGATTTGGCCACTGCAGGGCTTCAATGTGGCTCCAAGGGTGGCAGTGCCTTGCAGGTGGAGTGGAGCATGGCCCTGGCTTCCTGCTCCCAGCAGGACATGAAGAGGGATCCCCAGGAAGCCTTTGCCCTCCCAGAATTTCACAGCCCGCCAGGAAGTCCCCAGTCTGTCTCTAAATGGGTTGAAGTTTGGGGGACACTGGCAGTGCGTCACTGCCCCATTTACAGTGGCGCAAATCTCTCTTTCCCCACAGCAAGGATGAAAATGCTGTTCCCATCAGCCTCCATCTCCTCTGGCACAACATCTCTTGGGTGGGCCGAAATCCCCCTGGGTAGCCAAAATCCCTCCCAGGATGGCCAAAATCCCTCCAAGATGGTGTAAATTCCCCTGTAGTTTTCTGTGCGGGAAGATCTGTAGTTTTTGCTCTCTGCAGAAGCAGCCTGCAAGGAGGAAAGTGGAGCAGCGCCCATGGAGGTGATGGGTTTAGCAGAGACCTGGAAGGGGAAGGGAGCACTGAGGGGGGAGCGCTGGCCTCCTGAGCTACCCAACAGCCGTGAGGTGGTGAAAACATCTGGAGCAGCTGGAACGGCTCAGGATGAGGGGCTTGCATAATAGAGGGTTTGGTGGATTCACAGGCACTTCCTTGGTTCAAGAGTTCCCCCTGGACAGGCACTTGCTGGGAGGCTGAGAAGCAGGGGGGAGGGCTCTGTGCCTCAGTTTCCCCAGCAGAAAACGGGGCTGTTTTTTGAAGCTGGGTAAATCAGAGGAAGTCTGGAGAAGGCGTGTCTGGAGCGGACAGCATCACTTGGGCAGTGTCATGGCGTAGGAATGGGGACTCTTGGGGGTAACCATGGACTTTGGGCAGCCAGTTGGGTCCCCAGGATGTTTTTTCTTGTGAAATAAGGTTAATAAAAATTTTTGTTGACCAAGGGACTTGTATCAGTCCCGGCCATGTACATGCACACAGAATCTCTGCATTTATAGGTACATATACATATATATATACAGACACATATCCTTATATATTTTCCTTTTGCAACCAAGGTTGAGCCTTTTAAAGCAGAAAAATATGACGTTTGAGGAACCTGGAGCTTTTCAAAGTCTTTGCTGAAAATCCTAGAAAATTTCAAGGAAGGGGTGGAGAGAGGTGGGAGGCGACCAAAATCCTCATCCCTGGGTCCAAAACCAACTTTTTCCTGTAAAAAAGAGAAAACATACTAGTGTAAACGTTGTGCAGTACTGCTTCTGCCTGGAGGCTTGGGGACGGGAAAGTGGTTTTCCAGGCAGGATGCTTGCAGGCCTGATGCTGGCTCTGTGTTGCAGGTATCACCATGAGTGCATGGAGCCATGAGGCTGTCCTGAGCCCCATGGGGACACCCTGGGCCCTGTGGGGACCTGCCACCTGCCTTCCAGTCCCAGACCCGGGGCACAGGAGCTGTCACAGTCCTGTGTTAGCAGTGTGGTGCAGATGGAGATGCTGAGCCACATCACAAAGCTGGGTGGGTCGTCACCTTGAGGACCACACAGCAGGTGCCCTGACAGGTATCTTCATGACCTACTTCTCCCCAAGCTCACCCAGGGTTGTTTTTCAATTGCATGCCCAAAGCTGCTTGTAAGATGCCACTTGGCTCTCAGTGGGCTCTGAGGGTCCATTGTGAGCCTGGCAGCAGGCAAGATGTGGGGGGAAGGCAGATTGCAAAGGCAAGGGTAATTCTGACTCCAGCTGAGCTTGCGAGGACAGGCACAGGATGCTCTGTCCCTCTGCCAGTCCCAGCCTGTCTGTGTGCAGCACATTTCACTGGCCCGTGCCTCAGTTTCCCTATGTCACAGTGGTGGGCTCCCTTCCTCTGCCTGCTTTGGGGGTGATGGGGCTGTGGAGAGGGCAGTCTCTCCCTGTCTTCCTCTGCCCTGGAGCCCACAGCCAGGGAGTGTTGGCAAGGGCTATACCAAGGCAGTGGGGCCATGGTTGTGCTTGGGTGGGTGAACCATGTGGGATGTTAGGGGAAGGGCAGGTCCATCTGTGACCTTGAGAGAGGGCACAGGGATGGAGGGACGTGGGGATATCAGGATGAAGAAGGGAAGGGATGCAGGGATGAAGAGGAGAAGGGATGCAGGGGTGAAGGGATTAAGAGATGAAGAAGAAAAGGGATGCAGGCATGAAGAAGAGGAGGGATGAAAGAATGGATGGGTGAAGAGATGGAGAGATGTGGGGATCAGGAATATAGGGATGATGGGATGTAGGGATGAAGGGATTAAGAGATGAAGAAGAAAAGGGATGCAGGCATGAAGAAGAGGAGGGATGAAAGAATGGATGGGTGAAGAGATGGAGAGATGTGGGGATCAGGAATATAGGGATGATGGGATGTAGGGATGAAGGGATTAAGAGATGAAGAAGAAAAGGGATGCAGGCATGAAGAAGAGGAGGGATGAAAGAATGGATGGGTGAAGAGATGGAGAGATGTGGGGATCAGGAATATAGGGATGATGGGATGCAGGCATGAAGAAGGACAGGGAGAGAGGGTTGTGGAGACGTGAGGATCAGATCCAATTTGGACAGACCCCGGGCTCCCCACCGAGAGCCGGTACGGGCGATGCGGCGGCGCCGGGAGGTGGCAGCAGCGGCCGAGCGCGGGGCCGCGGTGCGGGGGCGGTGCCGGCGGGGGGTGTCCCCGAGGGACAGGGGGGCCGTGGGTTCCGCAGGCATCACCGCTACTCTGCGGCCCTTGCTCCGCCCTCATCCCCTCCCAGGCCGCGGGGCCGTGCTCAAGGGCTCCGGCGGAGGGGAGAGGGGCTGCGCCTCATTCAGCCTTGCCGGGGGGATGCACATGGGTGGAGTTCCGACACGGAGCCCGGCTGTACTGGGCTCTTGGGCTCCTGCCCCTTCCCGCAGCTCCTCCATGGCTGGGAATTCCCTGCTGCGCTGGCGCCGAGCCCTTCCCGAAATATTTGTCCGAGCTGGGGTTGCAAACAGCATTTTTCTCTCCTTGCAGCCACTGCCGGGTCCTGTGAGTCCCCCGCCCTCTCTGTTGCTTCTTTCAGGTGTTTCTGGATTGTTCACTTCCCGGCCCCTCGGCTGCACTCTGATGGAGCCTCTCCCCGGGGGGACACAGGGAGCCAGAGAGAGCAGCCGCCTGGCGCACCCCTCACCCTGATGCGGGTAGGCACAGGTTTGGCCATGTGTGGCATCCACCCGTCCCTCACCAGGTCTCTGGTGCCACCACAGTGAGAGGTGCCCGGCATTACTGGTGGGGAGCACGGAGTTACTGCTCTGCAGGACGTGACCACCTCCAAGCCTGCGCTTGCTCTGGGAGCTGAGCTGTATTTATGGATTGGGAAGAAAACCAGAAGGCTTGGTCAAATGTCCCACAGGCGCCGGGCCTGCCCTTGTCCGTGGCTCGGACACGTCACAGATGCGCCTGTGGGGCACTGCATCCTGTGGGGCCGCAAATGGTCAGCCATGGAGGACAGCCTGGGTGGGACACGGCTCAGTGGGGTGGGCTGCCTTGGTGAGGACGACAGCCATGAGCCCGCTCAGCCACCGCTCATCGTACAAGCCCCCCTCAGCCACATCTCTGGCTATGATCCCCTTGTCCATGATCCCCCCTGGCGATGATGCCTCGGCAATTAGCGTCCCTGGCCATGTTCCCCCAAACCATGAGCCTCCCCATCCCATTGCCCGCCCACTCACGCCGTGCAGGCACCGTGAGGACCCAACGGCGTGCTGGCCAGAGGCACATGGGGATGCCCAGGAGCATCCTCGGGGAGGGGGTCCCGGGGTCTCTCGCCGCTTAGCCGCGGGCTGTGCGGGGCTCTACGCCGATATAGACTCTATTTAATGAAACCCGACCCAAACACACCCCCGGGGCTTGCGGCGGCGGCGGGGCCGGGCCGGGGGCGGGGGGTGCGCTGAGCGCGGCGGGTCCCAGCCCGCCCCTTCCCCGCCCGCTGCCTCCGCCATGGGCGCCGCGGGGCTGCTCTGCGCCCTGCTTCTGCTGCTGGGCACTGGCACCGGCACCGGGCCAGCCCCACCGCGCCTGGTACTCGCCCTCCTGGCCCGGAACGCTCAGCACTCGCTGCCGCATTGCCTGGGAGCCCTGGAGCGCTTGGACTATCCCGCGGGCAGCATCGCCCTGTGGTGAGGGAGCGGGATCCCCGGGGGTAGCCGGGACGCCGAGGGGGAGCGGGCACCCCGCAGTGCGGAGAGTAGCAGTGATCCTAGGGGAGGAGAGGGCTGTAGCGGAATGGGCATCTCGGGGGGAGCCAGGATGCTGGAGTCACAGGGACCACGGGGATAACGGGGAGCCCCGGGGGAATGGGGATGGTGGGGGGAAGGAGGGTCCTGGTCAATAAGGGAGACTGGTAGGGTAATGGAGAGCCGAGGATAGCAAGGCCCCAAAGGACAATGTGGGGGGAAACTAGGGCGAATGGGGAAACTGGGAGCTCGGGGTGATCTTGGAGTAACGGGGACCTAGGTGGACAGAACAGAGATTCGAAGGAATGGGGGCCTGCGAGGGAATGGGGATCCTTAGGGGACAGGGACCTTCGGGAGTAACAGGGACCCCGCTGGTAGCGGCGCCTCCAGCCCCAAAATGTTAGGGATGGCTCTGCCCCGCGTGTGGAACCCAGCAGGGAACCGGGAGGGGCTCGGGCTGCCCCTCGGCGAAGGTGCAGGACCCCTACCTATCCTCTGAGGAAGCTGTGGAGCTGATGAGGGAGGGGAGCCCTGGGCACAAGGGGATTCTGCATCATCAGGGACAGACGCTGCCTTCCGCCTCCCTCCACGGCTCACACTCAGCCTCCCTTTCCCAAAGACACCCCCCAAGACACCCCCCTTTACCGTGCTGAAGGTTGGCTGGAAGAGCAGTCTCCCGTCTCCTCTTCGTCGTGCCGCTTCTGTCTCTCGCCTGAGCTTGTCGGAAACTTTTCTGCAGCTGCTTTTGCGGGGGAGCTGAGGCGGGGGCTGGCGGAGGGATCCTGGAAGGGCTGGGGCGGGGGTCAACTGCCGGCAGTGGAAGAGCGGGGGGTCCTTGCCTTTACCCGCTGCACACCCCGCGAACCCCCGGCCGCAGGACCCTGCGGGATGTTTCAAGAGCAGCTCGTGGAGCTGGGGGGACACAGATCCTGCCTTGTCCCCTGAATCTGTTAAATGCCCATGACACCAGTGCCTGGGGGATGTCCCGGGGCTCTTTGACAGGTTGAGAGTGCCGAAGAGTGTGGGGACTTTGGGGATTTGGCCCAGTGCAAGCTGGGCTCAGCCCCATCTGTGCTGGGGTCCCTGTGAACATTTTTGTGAGGATGGGTGGGAGAGTTGGGAATGGTGATGGTGCCCGGCAAAGGGAATGTTCAGGAAGGGGGATTTTTTGCTGCCTGTTGAGTCCTTTCCTCTCACTGCTGGAACAGTGGGACGCAGAGGGGTGCTGTGGGGTGCAGGGGCAGGGGGACAAAGTGGCTGTACTGCAATGCTCATGGTGGGCAGTCACGAGGCTGGGGTGAGGACAACATTTCCAGGGCTGCCACTGGGCTGCAGGGATGAGGGGCGGGAGCCATGGAACAGTCTGGCTGGTGGTGGCACCAAGAAAGAACTTACCCATTGGTGTTGCCCCTGCTGCCTGCACAGCCTTGGTTCCTTCAACTTACATGTTACTGTCCCAAGCAAGTCTGTCACTGGCTCAGTCTTTTGGCCCCGTGAGCATTTCTAGTGCAGGGTGGTGTCCTCGTTGTCCCTTGAGGAGGACCCCCAGAGGCTGATGTCCCCTCACCCCAGGTGCGCAACAGACCACAACTCGGACAACACGACAGCAATGCTGCAGGAGTGGCTGGGGGCAGTGGGGAACGACTATCACTCGGTGGCCTGGAAAGTGCAAGAGGAGCCCAGGTGAGGCTGGGTGAGTGCTGGTGGGGGGCAGGTGTGGGCTGTGAGAGGCTCCTGGAGCAGCATCAACTCCCCCTGGCCAGGGACCAGGAGGAGGCAGAGCAGAGCAGGGCTGACTCAGGCTGCCGGCAGAAACAGCCTGCACCGAGTTTTTATGTTCCCAGCAAGTGAGGTTAACCTTTGCCTCCCCCTGCCCAGCTCCTACCCTGATGAGCTTGGTCCCAAGCACTGGAGTGACAAACGCTATGAAAACTTGATGAAGTTGAAGCAGGAAGCTCTCACCTATGCCCGGGAGCAGCAGGCAGACTACATCCTGGTAAGGGGCATGGGGCACTGGTGGGGTGGGGGCTGAGGCGGGCTTCTCCGTGTCTCCAGAACCTGTGCTGTCTCTGCAGTTCGTGGACACTGACAGCATACTGACCAACAACCAGACCCTCAAGTTTCTCATGGCACAGAACAAGTCAGTGGTGGCCCCCATGCTGGACTCGCAGACCTTCTACTCTAACTTCTGGTGTGGCATCACACCCCAGGTACATCCCTAGAAAGCCCTGGAGAATGAGACACGCCTGTGGTGGAGGAGCCCTCTACCATGGAGGCATTGTGCCGGTGTGCCGCAGGGATACTATCGCCGGACAGCTGACTACTTCCCCACCAAGAACCGGCAGCGGGTGGGCTGCTTCCGTGTCCCCATGGTCTACGCCACCTTCCTGATCGACCTGCGGAAGGAGGAGACCTCGCAATTGGCTTTCTACCCGCCCCATCCCAACTACACCTGGGCCTTTGACGACATCATTGTCTTTGCCTACTCCTGCCAGGAGGCTGGTGAGGGTGATAGCGGTTTTGGGGGGTGCAGGGGCTTGAGTGGGCTGTGCTACTCACCTGTCTCATCCAGCAGGTGCGGAGGTCCATGTGTGCAACCAGCACCACTTTGGTTACATCAATGTTCCTGTGAAGGCCCACCAGACGCTGGAGGATGATCATGCCAACTTTGTGCATCTCACACTGGAGGCCATGGGTGAGTGCCCATAGGTGGAGAGGTCCTGGAGGTCTCCAGGTCCTGATAGGGCTGTCAGCCCCGGCTCCCAGCCTGGGCTCCACTGAAGGTTGTCTCTTCACTCCACAGTAGATGGTCCCCCCATGCAGCGCTCCAGGCACATTTCCCTCCTGCCCAGGCCACTCACAAAAATGGGCTTTGATGAAGTAAGTGCCCAATGGAGCCACTAGTGTCCCCCTGTCCATCCCTCTAGTTGCATCCATCCATGGCAAAGCCTGAGCCCCTGTCCCCATCCTGCAGTAGCCAGGCAGGCTATGTGTCCCCCATGACAACATGCCCCATTGTTGGGGCTCTCCCCTTCCTCCCCAGATCTTCCTGATCAACCTGGTGCGGAGGCCAGACCGGCGGCAGCGAATGCTGGCATCCCTGCAGGAGCTGGAGATCATTCCACGGGTGGTGGATGCTGTGGATGGCAGGTGACCATGGGGGGACCACTCAGTCAGTCCCCTGGTATTACTCTGGGGAGGGGATGGGGAGTGGCTGAGGAGACACGTTGCTGACACTGTCACCTTGCAGCACTCTCAACAGCAGTGACATCAAGATGCTGGGTGTGGACCTGCTACCTGGGTACTATGATCCCTTCTCTGGTCGCACGCTCACCAAGGGTGAGGTTGGCTGCTTCCTCAGCCACTACAATATCTGGAAGGAGGTACGGGGCCACAGCAGCCATGGGGTTCCTAAGGGCCACCAGCAGTGGGCAGGGACCCTGTGAGCATCACAGATGTCTGGAGGACCTGGGGAGAGGAGTGTTTTGCAGGATCAGTGGCCCCAGTATGGCCCAGCATGGTGCTGGGATAGGCTTGCACCTCTGTCCCCTCCTCCAGATCGTGTCCCAGGGGCTGGAGCGGTCAGTGGTCTTCGAGGATGATGTGCGCTTCGAGGCTGCCTTTCCAGCACGGCTGCAGCGGCTGATGGAGGAGCTGGAACAGGCACAGCAGGACTGGGACCTCATGTAGGTGCTGGGGCCAGGGGAATATGGGGTGGGGGTCCCCAGGGCTGGCTCTCATGGTTCCCTGGCCACCCCACAGCTACCTGGGGAGGAAACAGGTGAACGACGAGGATGAGGAACCCGTGAAGGGCGTGCGGAACCTGGTGGTGGCTGGGTACTCGTACTGGACACTGGCCTATGCCATCTCCCACCATGGGGCACAGAAGCTGCTGGCCACCAAACCCCTCTCCAAAATGCTGCCTGTGGACGAGTATTTGCCCATCATGTATGACAAGCACCCCAAGTAAGGAGCAGGTTGTGCAGGAGGGTGCTGGCCCGGCCATACCAGTGCGGGACCATGTGTTTCTTCTCCGCTGTCACCACCTCACCCAGTCCTCCCCCTTGCAGGCATTACTCATGCCGGAGGAAAACATCTGTAGCATGAGCTCATTCCCAGCCAGCTGCTGCCTGGCCACTGGCCACTGGAAAATGGCCCTCTGCCAGCGTGGGGTGGGGGAACAGGAACAGAGCTGGGGCTTGATGTGGGCCCTGCACAGGGTCTTGGCCCCACGGCAAGGGGTGGGGACCAGCCCCCCTGTACCCTGGTGCTGGGGGGGCTATGTGGTCCCCCACCTCTGGCTGGGGGTCTCAGCCCCAATTTGGAGCATTTTCATGCCCCTCTCTGGGGTGGGGGTCAGCAGTAAGGCTTTGTCTGAGGAGGGAGAGGCAATTTAGGGGGTTGAGTGAGCACCAGTGGGCGGGTGTTGTGGGAGAGAAGGGCCTGGGAAACCCAGTAAGCAGGATGGAGAAACACAGGGATCAGGCATGTAAAAGGCAGGCTGGATGTGGACGGAGGGGCACATTAGTGCTCTGGATGTGCACCAGGAGCAGCTGGAAGCCCCCTGCTTGCAAGCATAACAGCACCAGACAGCCCTGGCTCAGGGCCAGCTGGATGCTGTGCCAGACCCACTCCGTGCCAGAGTCAGCCCCAGCTGGTGGGGAGCGACAGGTCCTGTCCTCTCTGTAATCCCTCTGCAGTCCCTCCCCAGTCTTCCCTGGCTCCATGCCTTGTACCCCAAATCGCTCCCTATCCCCTGCCCTGCAAGGAGCCTTGCCCGGGTGGTTGATACGGTTTCCCCAGTGCTTTTTCTCCTCTGTGGCATGCTCTGTAAGCCAGTTTCTCCTCTTGGGTCTGCTCCACTTTCCCCAGCGAGGATTACAAGCAGCACTTCACCCCACGGGACTTGCTGGTGTTCTCGGCTCACCCACTCCTGGTTTATCCCACTCACTATGCTGGGGACAGCAACTGGCTGAGTGACACCGAGACCTCCACCATCTGGGATGACGATGCCAAGAAGACTGACTGGGTTGGCTCGCAGAAGACTCAGAGGGACTCACGGGGCAGTGCTGGCCATCTCCACTCCACAGCCCGTGACGAGCTCTGATGGTGAGCAAGGTTATGAGACCCATGCACAGGGGACAGAGGAGCTGGGGAACATCTCCCTGCAAGTGCCATGTTCAGATGTGTCCCACATGCCTAGTTTGTTTTTGTCATGGGGCAGCAACTCTCCCCATCAAACTCAAAGCATTGGGAAACAGAGACCAGACTGTCTCTTCCAGGTGAGGAAAGGAGTGGGAACACAGATGTCCCATGTGGGGCTGCACTGAGCTGGAGGGGACCGGGGAACAGGGCCATGCCATGCTGCTCCCCAGCCCCTTAAGTGAGGAAGGGAGAATGCTCCTTTGCCTGCTGCAAGAGTGTCCTCAGTGTGGAAAGAGCTGAGGCATTTCCCAGGGGAATGTTACACCCCAACACTGCTTGTTCCTCTCAGAAGTAGATCTCCTCGGGGCTGTGCATCTGTGGGGTAGCCATGAGGCAGGCAGGCAGGTGACCCACAATGGCTCAGCCCCAGGGCAGCATGGCCACAGTTAATGCTGGGCCAGACGTTTTTTTGCCTGAGGTTGCTTGTCCTGGCAGCAGAACTGCCCTGGGAGCTCCCAGACTCACTGTCTCGGCTGCAGGCATGAACACATCAGGGCTGCTCCTGCCGTGGCCACTGACGTCTGTGTCCATGCCTCCTAGGGATGAGGGATTCTGATCCAACTGGGAGCACCGTGCGCAAGGACCTGATACTCCTCCCACTCAAGAGATGCAGCTGCCCCGGACAGAGCCCCACAGGGTTCTTTGAATCTGCATGCGACAAATCCACCCAAGGCAGGATTTGTCCCAGGAAAGCCTTTCCCTGCCAAGTAGAGAGACCAGAGAAGTGCTGTGCTCAGTCTCTGCTGAGGACACATCTCCAGGACAGTCCTGAGTGATGCCAACTCTGCTGTCACCCACCACGCTGGACTTTGGGGAGTGGACTTTGGGCTGGCACCTGTGTTGGCCTCCTACCACTGACTGGGCTTGTCCCTCTTATCACGGTGGAAGCCCAGGGAGGATTAAATCAGACTATCTGAGCTGATGTGCTGGGTGCTGGCATTGGCCCAAGTCCCCAGGGCATTACCACACTGGGGTCACCTCGGTGTTGCAGGGGCAAGGGTCTGTCAGTTTCCTCATCTGGGAACTTTGGGAATGAAATCTTTAAGGGGGAAAAGAGAGGGAAGGAGAGAGGTGGGGTGGGGAGGGGAGGAAGATTGAAGCTCACCCTTGGGGTCTGGGTGGGAAAGGTGGGTGGCATCTCCAGAGTTCAGCTCTCCCCTGGGAATGGAGGCGATGGAGCAGCAGGTGGAGGCCTTGGTAGCAGACACCCACAGTGAGATGTCTGAGACTACCAAATGATTCAGGAAAGCATCATTTAGGGCAGGTTGAACAGCTACAGCAGGGACCTCCTGAAGGAAAACAACCAGCTCCAGATCACACGGGACCTGAAGATCCAAGTGGATCTACTGGAGAACAGGGAGAAGGAATGGCCAAGTGCCTGTTCTGCAAGTGCAGGGTCCCAGCCAGTACAGACATGAGTGAGGAAGGGATGACAGGTTGGGGACACTTTTGCTTCCCAGCTTTTCCCCTGGTCCCAGGCAGCCTCAGTGCTTTGGGAGGAGCTCAGGAGCTGGGGAGCAGAAGGTCTGGTGGCAGCTGGAGCAGAGGATGGAAGCGGCAGCAACACTGTGGTATGCGTCACCTAGCAAATGTCTCAGTGTTTGTTCCCGTGCCCGGCGGGATGCGGGAGAGGAGCTGCCTTTGCTGGGTCTCAGTACCTGTGGGACACAGCTGGCCAGGACATGCTGGCACAAACCAGGACTCTGGGACACAGCAGTGGTGAGGACGCACTGCCTTGGTCAGCCCTCTCCACCTTGAGACTTGCAATGGGTCTGCGAGAAGCCAGAACTCCTGCAGCTATTGGAAACTCCACGGTTTTGGCCAAAACCACTGAACTCAAAAACATTGTGAGGCCAGCCCTGAAACTTGCTGCAGCTCAGCAAGAGCAGCATGCTATGAGATTCCAGGCTCTTTGTGCTTGCCAGTTTCTCAACAAAGCTGAAGTGCCTTTGGACTCTACAGAAGTAGCTCCTATTGCTCCCCATTTCTCACTAGAAGTCTCCCTCCAGACTGTGCTGGTCAAACAGGGATGGGAACATGGATTTGAGCTGCAGTGCCAAGGACAACCCAAGCTCAGCAGGTGGCGCATGGAAGAGAGACAGGAGCAGGGCCGAGTCAGGGTGAAGGTCTATTTAATTTCTATACCAAACTGAGGTATGGAGCTTCTGCAGGGATGCGAGTGGGACATGAGCTGCCTGGATTGGTGTGGGGATGGAAAGAGGCTGCCCAGCTGGGCCAGCTCTGGTTCACGCCACAATCACTCCAGAGAGCCCGAAGCACCCTGTCCATCAGCCACAAGGGTCCCCAAGGGTTTGTGTCAGCCCCTGTCCCCTGGCTCTGCAGGCACTCGGCTCTGGATGTGCTCCAGCAGGCAGGTCACTGCCTGGGCCAGGATCTGCTCCAGCTTCTCCCGCTCCCCAGCACTGAATAGAGAGAGGACATAGTTGGGCACTGTCACATCATCCTCTGGCCGCCCGATGCCGATTCTGAGCCGGGTCATCTCCTGGGAAGAAAGGAAGAGAGCTGGGGAGCTTCCCTGCTAGTGTTGAGACAGAGCTAGGCAAGGTGACAGTGCCAAGAGTGGGGCTGGGCAGCAAGGGAGCAGCTCCTCATGTTTTCCAGGTAGTTTTGAGTGCTTGCTCCAAGAAACATTATTTTGGAAGAGGCTTTTGCTGGGTTGTGCTGAGATCCCAGGCTCCTGCCAGGCCTGGCAGAGCTACTCAAGCTAATTGTTTCCATGTCCTCCATTGCAGCCAAACAGACAACAGCCCTCTGGGAAGAAGGAGAAGGAGGAAAGGGGGGAAAGGGAGCCAGGACTTGTCTGAAGGGAGTCACAAAAATGGGGGGGACAAGCCATGCATTGGGGGGGGCATAGGATTGATCCCCTTCCAATGAGACCCACTCACGTTGGAGTGCAAAGCATTGATGCAGGATTGGACCCCGTTGTGTCCCCTTGGGAGAAAAAGAGAAAACCCATGGTTAGCCTGTAAGAGACATCCCCCCTCAGTATAGCCCTCGGGTCTCCTGCTGCAGGAATGTGGGAATGTGGTCCCAGCCAGGGGCTGCAGTCCCCATGTCCTGGTACTGCAAGAACATCCAGCCCCAGAGGCTCAGAGCAGTTGGCTAGGGGTTTGAGGGAAGCAGGGCTGGGACAGCACATTCTGTGTGTGCCGGCTCTTGCCACAGCTGGTGCATGTGTGACTGAGCACTGGGGCCCAGCACCATACCTGCCCTATCCCACAGTGGAAGCTCTCCTAGGTTAAATGTCTGCAGCCTGCCCCAAGAACTCGCGCTGGGCAGGCACAGTAGAGGCAGAGTGCTATAAAAAGCCCATGTGGTGCTGTCAATGGACTGAATCCAGCCCACAGCTGCTTCCAGGAGGCTCCCTGCCCTCCCTGCCAGGGCAGGAACTGGGAGGCTGCCCAAACAGCCAGCTGTTGCCTCTGCAATGGATCGAGCCCAAGACAAGAGCTGAAAACATTGCAAGGCTGGTGGGATGGGGCCAAAAACAGCCCATGAGCCTGTAAGGGCATATTAAAGCTTCAAACCAGCTCACACAATCAGAGAGCTGAGGCTACCCCATACCGTGCGCTGCCTCCCAGCTTGATTGCCACCTTGCCCAAGGCCTTGTCCAGGTCGTCGTGAACCAGGTAAATGTCTTCTGGGCCAAGGCTGTAGATCTCAGCTTTGGAAACAGAAATACAACCCAAGAAATGAAGGGGAGACAGACTCACCAGGCCCTAACCCTGCAGACCAGGGCTGTAGTGAGCTGTGGAGGGCACAGGGGCAGCAGGGCTATCACGGGGGCTGGTGGCACTAGATGGCTTTGGGGCTGACCCAGCTGCTCACCAGCACTGGCAACGCTGAGCCCATTGAGGTTCATGAATCTCCGTGGCTTGAGCAGCACCAGCTCCAGGCCGTGGGCCGTGGCCAGGGCCACGTCAGCGCAGCACCGCTTGTCCATTCGCCAGCTCTCGGCCACTGCCAGCTGCCGGGCTAGCCGATCCAGCACCTCCATGCCCACGCTGTGCCGTGTGCCCCACAGCCCATAATTGCCCAAGCCGGCCACCTGCGTGACAGGTGTCAACAGGGCTCTGACGGGCCACCATGAGGCCCTCAACCCCTGCACGGGCCTGATCCCCCCCCCAGCATGTCTCAGACGTGTTCCCTCCATGCTCCCCACAGCTGTCTGGGTCCTCACAGCCTCAATCCCCACAGCATTCCCTTCAGTCCCTCTTCCCTCGGTGCCTCCCTCACAGCCTGATCGCCTCGGAGCCTGCCCCTGACCCGATCCCCCCCGGCACTCCCCTCGCAGCCCCGCTCCCTCTGCTCCCCTCACAGTCCTGATCTAGCCCGTTCTCCTCACAGTCCCGTTCCCCCGATTGCCCCGATTCCCCTCTCAGTCCAGCTCCGTGCGCTCCCCTCACAGCCGCGCTCCCCTCACAGCCTCGCTGCCGCCACCCCCCCGCCCTCACCATGGCGCGCAACCCTGCCCGCCCCATGAGCGCTCGCGCGCCCCACGCCAACTCCGCCGCCAGCATCACCCTCTTTGCCCGCGTGACGTCACGCCCGCGCGCCGGTAACGCCCCCACGCCGCCTCGCCTTTGCCGCCATCTTGGTTACGGGCAAGGCCGCCATCTTTCTTGCGGGAGGCGGGGCGGGGCCGGGGGCGCGGTCGCAGTGTCGAGGGTGGGGTCGCCGCTGTGACAATGCCCCGCGGGCCGGCTGGTCTTACAGGTGGTCGTGGTGGGGACGGCGAAGCGCAGCCGGGGCATTACTGGGGGCCGCGGCCTGGGAACCCTCGAGCCGGGAGAGGCTCTGTAGAGGGTCCCCGAGGGATTTGCAGGAGGAGTGAATGCCCAGGACTGGGCCCCGTCTTTTGTATGTTTGTGCCTGTTCCGTCTCCAGTCACGTGCCTGACCTTAGGATCTGGGTGGATGGGAGAACATATCACTCCTCACCTTCCCCCAAGTCATCCTTCAGCTCTGAGTGGGTCCTGGCCCTGCCAGCAGGGCAGAGCTTTCTTCCAAGGCATTGTGACAGTTCACCAGCCCAGTAGCACATCACTGCGAAATTGCTCGTCGTCCAAGTCCTTCCACACTGGCTGCAGTCAGGCATCCAAGTAAAGACCTCAACTGTTTATTTCTTAAAAGATTTATTTTAAAATTAGAAATGCATAATATTTTTGAAAGAGGCAGAATTTTTGCGTCTATCTTGGGGCCAGCTCCCGGGAAGCCTTTGAGTGATGTCTAAAATCCCTAAATCTCAGGGCCTGGAGCTGGAATGGTCCCAAGCACTGTCAGCTCATTTCCGTACAGGGGACAAGCAGAGCATTGGAAGCTTTGTGACACATCCCTACACCCATCCCTTAGGCAGGTTCTTCCTAGAAAGTGAATGACTCTGGTTCCTCTGACCTATTATTCCATAACGGCACAGAGGATATTAAAATCTGGGCAAAAGCCAGGCTGCGCATCCCATGCTTGGCAGTCTAGAGCACAAATCTTCTCTAACTTGTCCCCAGGTCTCCCATTGTGACACACCCCAGAAGCTGAACGGGAGCTGGCCCAGCCAAAGCCTGCAAGGTCTGACCAGCAGAAGGATGTACAAGAGGCTCCACAGCTCAGAGCACCAACTCTGCTGTAGAAACCATCACTGAATAACAGAATTTTCAAAACCGTTACCAGCACTGTGGGCTCCCCTGGAGGGAGGATGAAATTCTTCATGGCTGGTAAAATAACCAAGAAGATGTTTGTTGTTGTTTTCCTGGTTTGCTACAGGGAAATCCTTTGGCCCTTAGGGAAAAGATGGATGAAGGAGTGGTAGGGGAGCCTGGCTCATAGATCAGGTATTGCTCTCTCCCACATTACCTCCCTCACTTGATGTTGAAACTGGTCCCTACCAGCACCTATTCACAGTGAAAGAAACTGGATGGGAGTGGCTCTAAAACTTCCTTGAAAAGAAAACGTTGTTGCTATGTTGAGGTGTTCACAGGAGTCAGCACCAGTATTCACATTGTGCCAAGGAGTTGAGGCACAGCTACGCTTAAAAAGGTTTTTAAAAAACTGATAAAATGCTGTAAGGAAGAAATATTCTTCTGCGGGCTCAGAATCTTAACATACTGGGTATCAACAGCTGCCAGAAGTGGGGAGAGCTGCAGGTGGGTGCTGCTGACAGGGTGAGAACCTCCTTGACACTGCAGACTCTCTCAACATCTTCCCCATGTCATCACAGATGTCTCAGGTGGTGGATTCACCCTTACCCGGCCAAGAGTGAACCAATAAAGTGCTTTAAGTAATATCAATTGCACTTAGTTGCGCAGCTGCATTCTGCAGTGCCCTCCCTGGAGCTGGAGAGTTCAGCAAGAGAGCACTTGTGCTGTGGAGAGCACACCATTCCCAGTGCTCATCCCAACAGCCCTGGGTGCTTTCTAGCTCCATATGGATCTGAGAGAGGCCCTTGCCAGTGACTAGAAGAAAAAACTGATGCGAGA
Source organism: Oreocharis arfaki (assembly GCA_013398015.1). Taxonomy (NCBI): domain Eukaryota; kingdom Metazoa; phylum Chordata; class Aves; order Passeriformes; family Paramythiidae; genus Oreocharis; species Oreocharis arfaki. Next base: position 2,920 of record VZRR01007504.1, on the reverse strand, counting down.
AGCCACTGTTTTGCAGCCTGTTGACGAGAATAATTTCTCTTCTTCTGGGAAGTAGGGGATGCTGTCAGCCACTTCCTGGACAACACCCGGGCGTACTTCGAGGCCTTGCTGGACAAGCTCACTGACTACGCACTGCTTTACATGGTGGTGCTTCAGTGGGAGGAAAGGCACAACAAAATCAATGAGATGTTCATTAATGATCCCAGATTTCCAGAAGCCACCTGCACAAGGAAAGCAGGATAAAGTTTTACCTTCAGAGAGTCTCTGCAGTCCCTGCAATTCAAAGAGCTGCTTTGTGTGAAGCCAAAATACTCTGCTGAAGAGAGATCTGCTGGTTTTGTACAAGGAGAGGGTTGAACCCATCATTTGTCACCTCCCCCCCAAACAGACTTGTTCTCCAGCAATGAGGGGATTTAGCTTGTCTAGTCAGAATTTAAGCTCTGCTCCCTGTGCTAAGGGCAAAGCAAGGAGATCCAGGCAGGCAGTGTGCTGTGTGCTAGCCGCCAGCTGCAAATACACCTTGTCCCCAAAGAACTTTGTTAAAGATGGCAACAGGTCTGCTGGCTCAGAAGCTGGTTCCCTTCGCCAACAAACCTCAAGGGGATCGCAGTTCCAATCCCTCAAAACCCCCTTGTCCCTTTCTGGCTGTGCGGGAAGTGGCAGGTGGTGTGGGTGGCTTCCTAGAACAGGCCTAGCTGCCAGTGCTGTGCTGTGGGACTACAGGAAGAGCTCAGCTCCACGGACTCACTCTGAGGGTTTTCAAACACGGCCTTGGAGATGGCTGGCTCCAGGTCCTGCAGGCTGATCTCCTCCCGGTCCTTGCGGGCACGCCACAGAGCCAATGTCACGTTGTTGATCTGCTCCCCTCCTGCATTGCTGCACAAGAATGAGAGGCTTATCCAGTGTGTACCCAGGAAAATGGTGTCTCAGGTGGTACCTGACACCCACCAGCCTGCAGAGTGCAAGCCAGCAGCTCCCAGCTGCCTGGCCCAAAATAACTCCTGTAGAGGCAGCCAAATAACATGCAGAGGAGACTTTTTCACACTCTCCAGATCTGTCTGTTCACAGTGAGATAGCATCTCGGCATTTGTAGAGGATCAAGGCTTGGAGAAGGAAAGGCAAAACAAGTGTGAGCCCTGAAGTAGGTGCGACCTCTGCCCAAATGAGCAGCCATGAGCTGGAAGGCCCCATGGAGAGGCTTCTCTCACCTGATAAAGATGAAGATGGCTTTGCGGTAGTTGGTCCCATACACAACCCATGAGGGTCCCAGGAACGGGATGATCACATCAATCAGGCCTGGGTGCATCTTGTCCATCTCATCAAAGAGAAAGGCTGACCGTCCACAGTTTGTCAAGTTCCCTTGGATCCAGCGCTTCAGGCTGTCCTAGGAAAAACACCCACCAATGTGTAAGGCAGCGAGATGGCGAGGGAGGCTCAAGCACCCCAGAGTAAAGGCTGAGGCAGGAGCTCAAGCAGAGCCAAAGGTGCTGAGAGCAGTGTGTGTCTGCACAGCACCACCCACTTGGAGCTCAAACAGCCATTGCCGGGGAGGCAGCTTTATTCTGGGTTTCACACAGTGGCTGTTTACCAGCTTTATTAGCCCATTGTAGGTCTTTTATTACAGATTTAAAAAGGGAGGCAGCACATTAAAGCTGGAGATTCAGACTCCTACAGTTCTCCATGTTCTTCTCGTTCCCTGTTGTATCTACACAGCTTCTTGCCAGCTCCTGTTTGGATGCAGAAACATGTGCCTGCACTGATCCAGAATAGCTCTGGCTCTTTATCATGGCTGAAGGTACTTCCCAGCCCACACAAAACCACTCACATTGCCTGGGGGGCATGTGTAACTCCTAACCGGAGCACTTCAGCCAGGAAGGGATTTACTTTTCCAAAAGCATTTCCTCTAAGGACACAATACAGCAAATAACTTCTCCAAACTCCCAGAAACTATATGTCCAGGTGTGCTAAATCCCCACTCTGCTGAAAATCTGGCATTTTGATTTCTCTCCTTTCTCAGCTTTAAGAGACAGAATGGCACCATATAGAGTCTAGAGCTGCTGTTTGGGAGCTGTGTGCTCTGTGAGGGGATTACAAGTCTAGTGATACACAGGTTTTTACAGCCATCAGGCTGTTCAGAAAGCAATGGGAAAATTTTAGTGCCTTTCATCTGAGCCAAGCACTTTTGTTTGTGTGTTCAAAGAGCTGTGTAAATATTTGAGAATGAGAACATGATCAGGGCAAGGACTGCTGTAGAGAGGACAAAAGTGATAACTGACTATATCCCAGTCACTAGTGGATCCTTCAGCCAGTGTATGGAGCCACTCACTCAGCTGTGTTTGTCTGAGAGGGTAAAACAAAGAGCTTTTATTCCTACTGCACTTGGGGAAACAGCTTGAATGCATATGTACTGAGGACATAGCCAAAACGTCCCAGTCAAGTGGCACTGCTGAGCAGTGTCCCTTACCTTGTACTGCTCTATCTGCTCAGCGTGAGGGAAATGCACTATGGGGGAAAAGTGGTGAACATAGGGGCTCTGGAGCCCACTCTGGAAGAGGTAGCGGATGAGCATGGAGCTCACGTAGGTTTTGCCTGTTCCCGTCGAGCCATGGAAGGACATCACGAGGGGTTTCACTGGATTCGGGTTCTCCAGGAACTCCCTCACCCCCTTCATCACCTGCTGTCTCACCAGGGGCTGCCCCACCAGACTGGTGGCCAAGTCAAACTCCAGACCTGAAACGAAGCGAAACCAGGACTTAGAGACCGCGGGTTGTCATCGCTCGTCTCGTCCCTGGGGGCCACCCCGCTGGGCCCTGTCAGCCCCGGTTGCTACATGGCCGAGAGACTCCGCTCGAGGGACGTTCTCAAGAAGGCTCTCCTGGAGACACGCTGGCTCCCGGGATCCCCTCGCCTGCTACCTCCC